>PNEQ01075093.1:6964-50876 GCA_003012365.1 Medauroidea extradentata
TGGTCAAATTACGATTACACGTTACGGCTACCAAATTTCATGCGATCGAAATTTCAAATATGCCATTTGTCCATGAAGGGGGATGATTTGTACCATCTTACCATGTTGGGGTCAGACGTCTTATTATAGCCCAAAACATGTCCACATTGTTGTTGCTACATCTCCAGCGTTGTTCGATATTTTAATTATAATCGATTTTAAAAACACATTTTCAAGGGCTCCTAACACCCTTCATATGCACTTTCGGGACAATTATCAAATGTAAACCCTACCTTATTTTGCGTAAGGAATAACCCCACCAAGTTTGTCGGTCGAATTCACACTCACCCTGTAGAATATAGTATCACCATCAATTAACACGTAACTAAAAGTTAGTTACTCTTTTCTATAGTACACGCGGGCGAAGCCGCAAAGGGACAGCTAGTACTAAATAAAAATTTGCTTTAAATTAGCGTGATGTTTTGCTATCAATAGAAATGTTTTTTACAACACAAAAGAATGACTACTTACTGAAACCACTCTCCTGGGAAGGCGCTGTAATTGTACGAACAATTCAAGGTTGACTCATCGAAGTCCGTGACAATATTTCGCACTGCGGACTGAGTTGGGCAAGAATATATTCTGTAACTTCCGTTGGAAATGTGCTCGAAAGTATGGTATCCGTACTGAAATCAAAACAGGATTTATATTATCAAGTATCGATTCACGGGCGATTCGATTCTTGAAAGCATAGAGCAACTCAAATGTGCAGTGCCTGCCGGTAGGCATCCACTGGTACACGTGAGAATTGTTGGTTGCATACGTTGCAGGCGGTGCAGCAACACAGTATATTGTATTACACTTCGCTCGTATCTACGCTCGCTGCACCAACATACCTTGTGCGAAACAAGAGCTCAGTCAAGCCGCCTACCCGCGCGTTAGAGGCTCTGGAGCGACGGAGCAGTAAGGTCGACCTTGAAGCGCGCATCAAATGCCGCATCGCCTCAATGAGCAAAGCGCTGAACTAGCGTGCAAGGTTCCCGCCGAACGGTTTTTGCTATGGGACACTAAGCGGTAACCATATAATATTATTGGAAGAAATTCTGTAACTAAGTTCAGTGCAGGTCGCAATATGAGTTTCACATACATCCGGTTAGTACATTTTGAAGAACGACATTCTGAAAAAGCCGTTTTCAGTCATGTTGGAGGGCTTAGAAACAGTGTTTTTAATGAGCGTGGCATCTTAACAATGAGGCGAATGTAATTATCTTTATAGAGATTCAAAGTTCAACTTGTGTTCACATGACCCCAAGAAATTTTCCTCCTCCGCACATAAAAACATGCAGGTAGCAGCGAGCGATCAGAAAAGTGCAAAGTTTCCAAACCAACGATCTCAAAATCCATGGACACAGCAACCATACTACACACAATTCCACACACACACACACACACACACACGTGAACATCTCAAATACGTTTTAGAACATCCTTGTTTTACATTAACACTACGCTACCTAACGAGTTCACCCCAGTATTTAGGGGATGGAGAAAAGTTAAATAAAGGAAAGCTTAATTGTTTCAGTGAAAACGATAATCAATAAGGTCTTCTCATTAACTTTCATCTGTATATAGTAAAGGTCTCTCAATTAATACTACACGCATAAATCATACAATTATAAATGTTTGTTATTTTAAAATTTCAAATTGAACATTCCACACAAAATCCACATAGGCATTCGTTCAAGTAAAACTCGACAAGCGAAATTAATTCCAACACATTTTGTGGGATTCCACACATTTTGGCAACGCTGGAAAAGCGGCCTAACCGTGTGGAAAACTTTCAAGGCCGATGTACTAGTAGTCCGTGAGTATGGCTGACGAGTCTCTGCTTCCTATTTCTGTTACTGAAGTTCGAAGCCTTAGCATCACGAAGTGGGTAGGTGTACCCTATCCATTTCCCGAGCTAGAGTTCGGGAAATAAATATTTCAGAGTTTCGCCGAGTGGTGCGCTTACCTTTTCAGTTCCACGAACGAAGCACGAAGTGTTGATCAAGGCTTCAGCACAAACAGTCTCGTAGTCACCAGGAAGTAGTTGCACTTCAGTGTAGGAACTCCACGTTCCAGATTCCCACTTTTGAAGGATCAAAACCTTGACCTCATTCGCTGGGTGTATCGGTCGGAAATATACGCCTAAGGTCCCTTTCTTCGCATCAACGACCCATGAAGAGCTGCAGCAAGTGATGTAATCGTCGTAAACTGTCGGCAGAAAAAGAACAAACACTAACAACACGTAATCACAATATCAGAAGTTGTGTGAGTAGTGTGGAGTGGAGATTGTTGCAGAGTCCTCAGTCTGATGGAAAACCTCCAAAGAAAAGAACATAACGCAAGTTTAGAGAACGGCATTCAATACGTTACTGAAAGAGACAGTAATTGCACATTTTTAATTTAGACAAGAATTGATAATAAACAGTAAAACAGTCGACTTTTGTTTTTGTACTGTCGCTTGCTAAAAACCTTACATTATATCTGCAGGATAGACAAATGCGAATAGACTGAAGCTACAGTTACATCCATACACACTCATCCACGCTTTGCCAGGTGCCGGCCTCCGTAGCTTAAGAGGGCGTGGTACATATTTCAAAGCTAAAAGCATTAATCTATGACTGTATTTCTTGAAGCCGTTTATCCACAAATTAAACAACAGCAATCCTAGAAAATAGTTTTAGCGAACCTTTTAAACAAAATTGTTTCTAGTGTTACGAACTTCTGAGGCACAGTCTCTGACGCCGGAACCTCGCGCATTTAACAACGGCGCAAGATATCACGCGTAACGAATTAGTAATTTTGGATCAATATTTACTCATAAAGTTGGCAAATGCCATTATCTAGGATTGTCATTGAGTATTTTATCCATACTGGTTTCGAAAAAAGTATAGAAATCAATTGATGATTTCAGCGTTTATTTATCTACCACGCACTCTTGAGCCGGATTCACAACCACACATAACGTACGTACGAACACACGTACGTACGTTAAGTGTTAGAGATTGGATTAACAACAATATTTAATCTAGACATGCGCGGAAATTATTTATGTCATAACAAAATATCGGTAACAGATGATCGTAATTTATTAGGCCTACTACTTCTCGAAGAAAATAAAATAATTTATGACCAAAGATAAATGATTTCTCAATATAAATTAATATTTAATTGAGTCTTACGTGTGCACATGTTGCATTCACAATCACCAATAGCGTACGTACGTACGAAGTAGGAAGTCGGTCAGCTCTATTACGTACGTACGCACACTACGCGAGAATGTGTATGCTAGCATGCACACGCGGTGTTTATACTTTTACACGTACGTACGCGCGTACGCTAAGTGATGGTTGTGAATCCAGCTTTAGTCATTTTGGTGTCGGTATAAGGTGAGAAAGGCCCAGGGTTCGAATCCCGGCTTGGGCATGGATGTTGTGACGTCCGTCCCCTCAACTCACTTCAACCTAATTGACTCTTAATACCTTAATGTTTTATAGGACCGTTAACACTCTCTCACTTCACCTTACTAGGTATCCGAACACAAAAACAGTCTCACTGGACCGTTGTTGTCTAACCAGACTTATGCCTGCCTTACGATACATCGGAGGAAGAAAGTAAAGCTGCGTGAATCACTGTTCCGTAAAAATAGGCATATCAGTCAGGTTCAGCTACAGGTAGGCTACCACCTACAAGACTTTTGAACGCAGACAATGATACCAACATAACGAATCGTTGTAGTGTTGTTATCGTTTACGTAACAATTTACATAACCTTCAATAGAACAAATTGTTTCTTTAGCGGAACGGATTCTTGTCAGCAGACCAGCTTCGACAGTGTTTTGACAGTTTCTACAAACGCAAGGAGTGTAAAAATTCAACGAGCAACAAAACTTTGTTTCTTTTTTAACAATTTCGTTTATTGTGGGTAAACTTAAAATGATACCGGCTACAAACTTTGATCGCATTCCCTATTTTAACACAAATTTGGTTCCTACAACAAAACACAAAAAAAAATTTTCTCGGCGTAGCAGTACAAATATATTCATTTAGCAGAAACAATTGGACAGTCACTATTTAGTTAATTGTTAAGAGAAAAGCTGACTCTCAGTTAGAAAATCAGCTTTAAAACTAACCTTCGAAAAAACGCACCTTCGTAACATGAAGTTACATCATAACTACACATAGTTTAACCAAAGAACTGGCTGGAGTATGTGCAGTAATGCTAGAAGAAGAAAATTGTGAAGCAGCGTTATTTGTAAGAGCTAAGCAAAAATACACAACAATATGGATGTCAACTGTCTGATTTAATTTTCTGTAATAACTAGTCTGTCGTGAACCAAGGCGTACCGTACGAAATTACACATAGTTTAGTGGCTGCTATCGATATGTGTGTACTAGCAATAAACAGTTCCAAGCATTCATTATACAGCATTCTGCATTAGTTTTGACTTGAATGACAATTATCAATATAGTGGCAACGAGACCAGGGAAACTGAAAAGTGGCGTAAGTACTAAATATTACATCATTTTTCAATAATTCAACCGTTTTGTTTGATGGAAGCATTGACGTCAGCCGACAGCATTACAGCAGTGCTCATTAACGTAACAATGAACATTCGTATTTACATATAGGTCTCTTTAACGGTTCGGTACAAGTCTTGCAATAGATTTTAAACTAATTTCCCGACCAACTGGAGACATGAAACTTTAAACATACCCCAAAAATTGGACGGCAATGCCATACTATAAAAAAAAAAGTCGCCGAAAAAATTTTTAAATTAATTTTTTCTTTGGTACTGTACTACGTTTTTAAAACACCTGATAGCAATGAATTCCATACACGCTAGACCACAGCCGTAGAAGAACAGGTCTGGACACTCGCCTGGAAGCTTAACCCCCTTGGTTTGGCTGCAGTTCGCCAAGTTCACGATAATGCTATGCGTTTATGGCGCTGCAGTCAGGGCGGTCGGCCCAAACTCCGCCCACTTCCCTCCCACTAAGATATATATAATTTATCAAAACGTATTTTTTTTATAAACATATGAAATACTTCCTTCGCTCACAATTTTAAAGCATTGCTCCAGCAATATTTATATACTTTATAATGTTAACAATAAAAAAAAAAAGGCGGAGCTTGAGTCCGACCGTTCGGATTACAGTGCAAAAAATACAACATTCTCGGTAACTTGATGAACTACAGCCAAACAACAAGGGGGTCAAGCAAAATACATTGTTAGATAGGCGAGTGTCCAGACCTGTTCTTGTACGACCGTGCGCTAGACTAAACAGCAGAAAATAATATTAAATAAAATCATTTACATGCCCCGTTTTTAAAATGTACGAAAAGGTACAAAAAAATTTCTGGTATGAAAACACTTGTAAGAATAAAACGAAAAACGTAGGACGCTTGCAATACGTAATAGCAGATATTGAGAAAAGTTACATAACAGGTCATATAAATAAAATTAAATATCATGTGAGGATGACACCAGAGGGCCAGGGTATCGAACCCCGAACGCAGATGTTATTAACGGCAGCTCTTAGACAATCTGCATGCCCAGAAGGAAGACATGGAATGAGGCTCTACGATGGAGAAGCGCCGGAATGAAGACAGGAGAAACAGAAAATCCCGAGGAAACCCACCGACCAACGGCATCATCCGGCACGATTCCCCCGTGCGAAAATCCGGGGACCGACCCCGCCGGAGATCGAACCCGGATCGCCTAGGTGGAGGGCGAGTGGTCTGACAACCGACAAAATGTTTGATACTATGGCAAGGCTATCGCATCACCACATTACCAAACACTCTCCCCCTCCACCTTTTTTAAGTTCGCATATTTTAGTGACCCGAGAAATTTAAACATTTTTGTTGTAGTTTTGTAAGTGGTTTTTTTTTAACCAGTTAAGACAAACACAAACACCCAGTCCTGAACCCGAGGAAGTGTCGTTAAATGTCACCTCTCCGGCCGGGAATCGAACCCGGGACTCTTAGCCCTAGCGACCAAGAGCGCTAACCAAGTGGCTGGACAACATCACTCGGCCGCCGTGGCCTCTACAGTTCATATCATGCAGCGCAATACAATTGTTAGTGACTCAGGTGCAATATTCATGCATTAGTTACCACCTATTGCATGTACTCCACGTTTTTCCTTTTAAATCTTACAAGGATTTTCATATGAGAAATTATTTTGTACGTTTTATCCCGTTTTAAAAATGTGGAATATTAATTTTTATTTAACATTATATTGAAACTAGATTTTTGACAATATTAAGTAGGGCAGCCAGCGTGTATTGTTGTTTATAACGGGCTGTACACCGATGTGGGTACAGCTGTAAACATAAAATGTGTCGTTTGCAACACTTGAACTTCGGCCTACATCTATTGCTATGTCTGCAGAGGGTCGCGGTGGTGCAGTGGCCAGACCACTCGCCTACCACTGGAGTGATCAGGGTTTGCTTCCCAGCAAGGTCGATCCAGATTTATCGCTGGCGGGTATTCTCAAGGTGCTCCTATTTCCCCTGCCCTTCTCATTCCGTCTATTCTCCACAGTAGGGTCTCATTTCATGTAGTCCCCCAAGGTTTGTTTACGGCTACATGCATCCTGTTGATAAGTCTCACGTCAGGAGTGTGGACGCTATCTTTGGTGTCCTTCCTGTAAGCCATACTTAGAGATGAAGGCATATAGCGAAAATATTTTGTGCCAACATACCCTTGAGAACGCTATAGTTGATTGCAAAACATATAATTGGATGATTTAAGTCTGACTACGTAGATGTCTGCAGACCAATAACAGGCTTCAAATATTACAATAGAGGAACTCTTATTGGCTCAGTCAAATAGGGTAACAACTTCACGTACAAGCGAGAACCAGTAATCTTCTGGTAAACTGAACGTGCGTTGAAACCCAGCAAACAGTCAAGTTTTCTCGCGGCAAACCATCATTAAGACAGTGGAAAATCGCGAAAATGTTAAAAATAGTCTCCAATAAACTGTATTATAGATAGAGCCACGATTTTATGGCGAAAAGATTTTTGCAACATTTTGTTTCGATGCGTCATGTGCACACCTGCAGCTCTGCTACATCGTCTGTGGTTGGATGATTTTACTCTCACTTGCCTTGGCAAATTACAGACGTACAGACTCACAATAGTCTTATTCTGATTGGTGCAGTAAAATGAGAAACGTGTCTGAACATAGACACGCTGCCAATAACCTTGAAACAGAACTGACGATGTGCACGTGAGTCACTGAAACAAAGTGGGGCAAAAATCTTTTCGCGACAAAATCGTGGCCCTAATTATAGATATTAACCGCGACACGTGTGAACAGTTTTGCGACAAATCACACACGCTGTGTGTCTAAGCTGTGCAGTTCTAACTGGGCCAGTTGTAGAAAGAAAAAATGCTACAAATAGGCGATAGCCAATGTTGATACAAAACTTTCAGTGTTATATACATCACGTTGGAGCCTAGCAAACAGTCAACTATTCCCGCGATTTTCCAGTGTCTCTAACCATCATCTCTAGTCATACTCAATCGGTTATTGGTAGAAACCGGCAATTTTTGAGTTATCTGACAGCAGACTACTGTGTTATCATCTGACTGCTGCCGCGTGACACACTTGGAAGGACTGTTTCAACCAGTGATGTAGGGCCAACTGTAAAATACCCACTATCCCACTAGTCTGTGATGCACAAAGACACGAAGGACCGGGGCCAAAAACATCACTGAGTGTGTTCAATAGACCTACTGTCACCAAATAACGCGAAATATGTAAGGTCTTAAGTTATTGGTAGCGAAAGGAATATTTCGAAAGTTCAATTGCCTGCATGTCCTGTGTATACTCAAGTCCCGACCACATAAGCGGATACTCGCTGTGACAACAGCCCCTGAACGAATAGACCGGGCTTGAGAATGCAGATCACAGAGGATTCTACATGCAGGTCATTAAATTAGCGAATCCTTTCCTAGCTATTGGCAGAACAGGGCTCTCGATAAGAAACTTGTGTCTTATTGACAACAGCATTCTGGGGAAGAACTCTTCTTTGCTGGGACTCGTTCAGGCGTGTTCATCTGCAGCTGCTTACTGACGAATGACTTACCGTAAACCGGGATTATTTTAACCGTGTGGTGTAACTTAACTCCACGCAAAATTTTAGTCTTTATTTCGTTTTGCAAAGAAAGATTTGAAGGGTAGGCCTAACTGTATGTTCAAAAGAAATTATTTCAAATACTGGGTTCCTATTATCTACTAATTTACCACAAGACCCCCAAAACTTAACATTTTCAGTGCTCAAATGAACACCGAAAATGGACAAAGTAACCCTGTTTATGGTACCGCACCAAGTTGCTGGTCAGTTACGCCACTTTGCTGGCTCATGTGGTTCGTGTTAGCTATGTACGCGATACTTTCGCTTCTGTCAACTTATGTAATCATAGGTAGGTTTACTTGTATGCCTCTACATGTGTTGCCATGGGAACGTGTGCTGGAGGCTCTGGCCGGAAAACCTTTGACCTGATTCAAATAAAATTTCTATATTTTGTAGTTAGGGAAAGGGAAAATTCGCCATGGCAATGACCTACACGAGAATCGAATGTCCTCTGCATATTCAAGCCAGGTATATTCGTTCATTGGCTGTTGTTCAAGTGAGTAGAAGCTAATGATCGGGGCTTGAGTATGCATAGGACAATGAATTCTAACATACTGGCCATATAACTTGTGAAATATTCTTTCCCAATTTACAGTGCATCAGCTGATCATAACATTTTTAATTGTACCACTTAATTTTGAAAGATATTACTAAAATAGTAAGTAAAGGTTTTGACATATTTATGGACCAATTTATACAATACGTAACCGTTGGTTTGAGTTCAGTTAGGATTTTTTGTGTATGATCGCCATGTTGGAAGAGAAAACAACATGAATATATAAGTATTTTAAGCAATATTTTGGAAAAGTTTTGAATAGTAAAAATAAACTTTTATATTTTCATATTTTATTCGTGGCTCGCAATTTCAGAAGAAAGCTTCCTCCACCTTTCTTCCGTGTGCCTCTAACAAGGCTTAGTTCTGTACCGAGGACACGTAAAAAAATGAAACATATATAATAATCAAAATATTTGATGCTATACTAGCTGTCCACCCGCTGCTTTTCTAGTTTGTAACATACGTAATAATACTCGTACATAGAGATTGTGCAGCACTGTGCAAATACAGGACTATAAAGAGTAGCTCCGTATAAATTATTTATCGATACTCAAGCCATACAGTTCAAATGTTTTGCCCTGAACGTTTTACAAACTAAATCATTGTATTGCAGCAGAGGCAAGCTTTTGAAGCATGAAGTAATGGTATTTCTAATCGCGACAAAGATATATGGGGTATTAAGAAAAAAAATAGGACACTTTTAAGTCTGTTAGTACTTAGTATTAAAATTTAAAATTCGAAAAATCCTAGACTATGTTTTAGTTTTTTACTATGTGATAATAAGTGATAATAATTATAAATCAATCAGATATTAAGTTCTGGTTTAAAGGATATAGAGGAATTTTATAAATAAAAACTTTAACCTTTTAGGTGGCCGCCTGAGTGGGCATATTTTGAGCTACTGAACTCGAGGTCTAGAACTTCGACATTCTAAGGAATATACAGTAGGCCTACGCAAATCAAGCTTCATCCAAGCTTTTAGGGCCAGTATTTTTTCTACGTTTCCCCCACCTTTCTAACCATGCGGCACATATTCCTTTACCGGAAGAGTCATTCCTAACTCCTGCATCTGATTCTATGTAACGGAACCAGCATAACTATAATTCGTGATGTCGAGTAAGGTAAATTTTTGTGGTCCAAACAAGAAATCTGAGAAATTCTGTGGGAAATAAAATAATTGAATAGGGAATTTGCAAAAGGTTCCAAGTCCAAGCAAGCAAATTTTTGGAAAAAAAAAAAAAGTATAATTGTGGACCTGGGAATGAAACAGGTTATCAATAATGGGTAACTTGAAAGTGTAGTGTGTGTGGAATAATATGAATAATAATTCACGTAGAAACGCTTTTGTTATTTATTTTTTATAATTTATTAAATTTAGTGGACTTGTTAACTTTTGCAAATAAAGTAACGTTCATTCTAACAATGACACATAAAACATCACGTCTTGGTTAGATATTAGAGCAATGTTGGTATACTCTAGTGACAAACTAATATTATGATACATGGAAACACATTTTGCAAACACGCCACCACCTGGTACTTTATACCAAATACCAATAAAGCAATGTTATGTATTACACTTTCAGAGAAAGCATAATCTCATTGGTGTAGATTATTGGAACCTATGTATATGCTAGTGAAAAAATTAATGGCCAACGTGGAAACAGATTCTTCAAAGACAATAATGTAAGTCATAAACAAAATAATGCACTGTTAGCACATTCATGGACATGTTTGTTAGGCTGTGGCAAGCCGCCAATATAGTATATTGTCGTAGAATGTGACTGCTTCATCATGAACTGCAACATACCGCGAAAGTCTCCAAGTTTTGATTTTTAAATTGGTACAGTTACATTCCTGTAAGCATTACAACGGGTCTCAACTGTCTTGGGAGCTGAAGTTTAAAGGTATGTAGCTGTCCATGTACTTCAACTCCTTTCAAATCATGTTTGTAAACGAACTGGTAGTAACAGCACTGCATAAAGTAGAGAATCACAACGCCCTTGTAATATCCGTACCATTTACCATTAACAAAAGGTACCATGTCCAGGACTTTGTACCTTTTGCAAGTTCCACACACACACACACACACACACCTACACACACACACACACACACACATATATATATATATATGTCCGTTTAACGCATTTCGTGTATATGACTTGGTTTCTTTTGTTACTGGCAGCCAAGATAATGCTTTAGAGCCGAAATCTGGTATAATCTTAATTTTCTCAAAAAGTGGACTTGGTACCCTTTGCAAATTCCAGATTCAATTGTGAAAGTTTTTAAGAAAACTCCGGAAATTCTCCAGGGAAAATTGGGGAAAATGATGGCACTGTGATTTCACAATATTGCGAGTGGCATCACACCTGGCTTTGACACCAGCTTCGGCCGCCAGAACATATATACTGTGTAGTTTTATTGTGTAGTTTCCGCTGTACTAGGGTTAATTCTACACTACAGGTTAGAAAGAAAATGTGTTTTCCTATGGGAGAGTTTGGCTCAGGGAAAATTTCTGCCGCTAGTTTCGCTGCAATCACATGTCGACTAGAAAAATACGAAACTGTTGTAAATTAATTTTAAATAGGCTTGGAAATTACAGAAGTAATTTAACTTAATTTTAAAGTGAAAATAAACCAATTTCGTGTTTTGTATTATCAACTTTATGTAACTTAAAATTCAGGAAAGGTCTGTGATTGGTCAGTTTGCACCCATTAGCGATACTAGCGCTCAATTTTCCCTATGCCAAACTTTTAACATTGCTCTTTCTAACCTATAGTGGAATTAACAGTTGTACGTACAGTTTCAGTACCTACCTTATCTTGTTTGTAAGAGACCAGGAAAGATTATAGTCAGGATTCACAAGGGTACATATTTTTAGGTAACGGGCTACCATTCTCGTGTTTTATTACCCATATTCGTGCAGACATCCAGAATAATTCAGTAACTATTAAACTCCTGAAAAGTGTGTATGTATATGTTCAGCCTCAAGTGCGCAAACATGTAACCATAAAAAATCCGAAAATTGAGTTAACTCTGTAATTGAACCATTCGCACATCTGACAATTTAATCTGGACACTTTTCAGAATTAAAAAAAAAAGACAGTAAACCTTGTACTGAATCCTGAGGGGCTAGCGTCCAAGACAAGAAAAGAGAGTGAAACATTAAGTTGGTTATTTTTCAGTCGCCTTGTAGTGCCACCGCAATTAAAAGCTTCGTGATACGTATATAAGGAAAAATGTATCCTAACAAGCAAAAGCAAGGAATTAATTTATCAGTAGGAAGTCCTGTTCCCGTCGGTTGTGGAGAGTACGCCAACATCCGCATTTGAATGCTACTTCCAATCGGCCAGAAATATCGACTTCGTTTACTTATATTTATTACCTAAATATTATAACGTATAAGTTGTTAAAAATAAAAAGAGCAAAGTTCCATATTCTAATTAACATTTTCTGAGTGAACTTTTTAATTCCGCGTAGACTTCAAAAATTATTAAATATTTGCAATTTGCTACCAAAATAAACTAGTTAAATGTGATGTATTTGAGCTGATTATAATATGACGTACAAATCGACATTACAGCAAAGTTTAATATTCTGAATACTACTAAAACAACGAAACAGTGTTCCAGTTAAGTCATTTTAACCCTAAAATCGCACAAATTCATGAAGTCCTATTTCGAGATTTGGTGTTCAGACCAATACCCTTAGTGTGAATCCAAATTAGCAGCTTCGAAAAATCTGTGCTATCTGCGCAATATGTGAATAAATGTCAAATTTTCTGCATTTTTCCAGTATTTTACTTGTTAAATTGTGTGTTCTATTAACGTTTTTAACTACATAAAATCATCAACCATTTTAGAGTTAAGACCAATTACAACTTTCTACGTTTAATAGTTATCAAATCACGAAACATTACGTAATTGACATTTTTCCAAATTGTGAAACATTTTAATTTAGCGGTCGAGATTTGAGGCGAATATCGGGAAAACTATCCATCCAACGAGGAAAGTCACGTGAACTATTATGTAGATACTATATGTAGCTTTAATTTGAGTGCAGGGCGACGCTTATAGACGTATTTGTTCTCTCAGGGTTTGTAAAGATATATTGGAAAGTTAAATTTTATCAGAAAAGATTGTAAATATTTCTCATGACGATTTTTCGGTATTTTAACAAATAAACGGCATGAAACGATGTAAAAGGAATGGAATATGTATTTACTTAAAATTGAATGTAATTAAATATTAAATTAATGAAAATATTCACAGTAAAACGGGCAATATAAATCATGTGTCCGCTTCGAGGTTTCTGACAGAGCGTCGTTCGTCGTACCACATCGCTGTTTGTTCTTCCATCTGCATTTCTACAGAAAGTGGATCATCCGGATAATCTTCGTCATCTGTATTGTCATCAATCTGGATGACAGAAACATTTATCAATGATTTGCCGTAGCAGAATTCGTACATAGCAGATCACTTAAGGCTATTCTCTCTAGTTTCTAAATGTTTAGCGATATTACTTTTTTACACCTAAACGAGAGCAGATACCAAAAATCTGTCTGGCATTTTAGTTTAAAATCCCTTTCTCCATGTTGACTGATCTTTTCAAGGCAGTAAATACTATGGTTTTAGCTAATATTGTAATCAACGAAATGTTGGTTAATTGAAACAGTATAATTTGTTGCTTTGAAAAAATTAGCTCATACTGCAAAAACCATATTAAAATACAACTGCCAGACATATTTTTGATGTCTGCTATCGTTTAAGATTTAAAATAAAATTATCGAAAAACAGTAGAAACTAAATAGCATGGCCATAAGCCCTGTTATGTGGCAAGTGCTGCCTTCAGCGTATCCCTTCTTGCACTTACAGAATTGAAATTTGAGGTGTGTTTGTAGAGTCGGTTTACTTTTTGTAGTGATTGGGGTAGACCTCTGCTGGCTCCTCATCCAACCCCACTCACAACTTTTCTTTCTCCGCCCCAACCACTTTTACACTTAGCCACAGGTGCTATAGACATGATATCTGCCAGCGTCTTCTGTTGTGCGTAAACGAGCCAAGTTAACCTGTAGGTTCATATTCTCTCCAGTTATCCGTGCGGTTCTTACAATGTCTCTGTCTGCACCTTCTGAAACTCTCTTAGTCTCAATCCTCTGGTTTTCAAGTACAGAAGCACAGAAGGTCAGTCAGGCGTCGTTAGTTATTGGTGCTGGAAAACAGATACTAACGTTGGGGCGCTTTGATTATTAGTGACTCTTCAAACAAGATGTCATTGCAAGAAATAGCAGTGCAGCGACGCAAGCGCTCAAATATGTTTGTGCCGTGAGGAACACATCCTCTGGATATTCATCAAACACTACTTTACACATTCCTACCGAAATGGTTGAATGTGTAGCTGGTGTACCTAGCGACTATTGCTGTAATGGAATCATTACAGTGCTAGACAACCTTATGCAACAAATATTCACCATCCACCACTACAAATATACTAGCTCCCACAGGGATTTTCGGGGGAGTAGATGAAAGCCGAGTAGAAGTTAAACTTTATACCTTAAATCATACCCTCTGAACTGAACAATGCCACTGGGTGCGAAGCCAACTCGTATTTGAAATGCTATTCCAACTTCCGATCCAACTGCTTTGTAATTCGCATCCTCTGGAAAATTGTGAGTGGATCTATATCAACATGTTTATTTTGCACTTGTATTGAACTGTTGGTTGATGCTACGTTTAGCAATTTGTATTTTCCTTTGAAAGTTACCTTCCCAAGCGAGTTACCAGTGGTCTGTTTGATCCCTTAAATTTAGAACTCTTGGGCCAAGCAACAGTTGATTTCAAGACCTCCAACAGGTTCACTGCGTTATTCCACAACATTAGAGCCATCTAAGTTTTGGGACGGAAATTATAGACATTACTGTGTAATCAAATGTCCTAATAAGTTTTCCCTACACTAACACTTCATAAATACTACGCACCTGGTAAGAGAAATACGCTGTCCTGTTTACGTCCCGAAATTCTTACTGATGCCATCTTTTGTATAAATTGTGACATTACAGAAACAGTCAATATGACTTACTGAGTTATAGGCAATATCGGGTGCATTTATCTTAGTAGGAGTATTCTTCTTTAATTTTATTGGGGTATTAATAATTAAATTACTTTACACTATTGTAAGTTAATATAAGTGTTCCTATTACATCAGGTTACAATGTCAAGAAAAGCAGTTTATTGAATAAGTGCACTATTACGTCAGCCATTCACGCTACTCAAGGTTTACAATGAACAATAGGGAGAAGACCCATTTTAGGCCCTTACCTCTGTATATAAAAATTAACTCTGACTGATTGACATATCAAACTGCAGCCCAAACCACTGAACCTAGAATCGTGAAATTTTTGTATGGGTTCCCCTCGGGTCGTAGGCGAGCACTAAGAAGGGATTTTTCGAAATTCGACCTATATATATATATATATATATATATATATATATATATACATATATATATATCGAACCCACCGAGATATTCAGTTTACTTTTGCTTAAGGATGCTGATTAGGTAAATGGCCGCAAAAAGGTTTTAAGATTTTTCAATATTCTAACTCTCGGTGGTATACAGGGTTGATGTGTACATTGGGTATACAGGGATGGTATACAGGGGCTATGTTTTAATGAATTATCGATTTTGCTTCGACTAATAGGGCTGTCGATGTGATTTTCACTTCACTTGGATACTTGAACAAATATTTAAGGTGTGAATTTAAGATTTTTCGAAATTCGACACCTGAAGGGGTAAAAAAGGCATAAAATGTATTTTCTATAAACCGATGATAAGTATTTAACCAGTAGAGATATTGATATGGTGTTCGCGTGAGAATGACGCTTACGTAAGTACCTAAAAAAAAGTAATGCAAATTTTTTATTTCATAAGATAACTTACTAAGAAGAAAACTTAGTTTGTGAACTTTCAAGGCAGACAACCCAAAAAGCACGTATGACCAGCGAGATACAAACTGTACAGGAGTTTCATTCTACAGTTCTATAGAGACGCGGTGCTGTGCAACCTCTATAAGCACAGATAATAAAAAAATAATTTTTTAAAATTAGTTTTTATTAATGATTTCGACATTATGTGGCGCAGTTGCTTGCAGCTTCGATCTATTGTTCGGTAGGTTCTGGGGTCAAATTATTTTAAAGGTTGCACAAATGTGCAAGTCTGACACACGAAAACTCCAATGAATATGAAATTAGTGTAATTTGGATGAAGTTCAAAAGTGGTGAAAATGGATTATGCAGTGCACTATCTACAGAAGTTCCTCGACACATATACCATCTCACTAACCTCAAGGTTGGGGCATCAAATACGTTTATATTTCAGCGAAACATTTTCTCGCCAAAACTCCTTAATGCCACTTAAATTCAACTGAGGAACATCAGTCTTAAAATCACGTAAAATGCGTATTTTATTCGATTACCCTCTGACATGTAAAGTTTGTAACCACCCCACAACATTAACATTGCTGTGACTATAAATAAGGCCCAGGCAAAGTCACTGTTGGCATTGACGAACTTAAGACTGCTTATAGAAGAAATTTTTCTTAACTTTGGTGGTTTGACAGTGCTTAAGTTGAAATAATCGTACGGTTATTTCATTACATTTTATGAATAAAGTACATATATTTTATTCCTTTGACACTGTATTATACTTTTTGTTCATTTAAATACCCACAAATTGTCATGGGAAGTGTTTACAATCTTATGTCTATTTATCCTGTTGTTTTTTTTTACACCTAATAGAGAACTAATAGGTCTACAGGCGTCGTTATGTGCTTAAATCGTAGCTACATAAAGTTAACTACGTATTCTTTAATGTGATTTTCTTTGCTGGATGAGTACTTTAAAATAAAATAAAATGTGCGTTTGATCAGTCGTCGATATAGATAACATTTTTACAATTCTTCAACATTTTATAACACTAGTTTTGACTCCTTATTTAGCAGTTAAAAATAATAGCATTGTGATAGTGATACAATAAAAATAACAATGTGTTGTAGGCATACCGTGATGAATTGAGAAAATATTTCTACCGCAGCAGAAACACCCCCCCCCCTCGGCCATCACATTTTAAATGGATCTAACTCCAGTTACGTTAACGTACAAGAATTAAAAAGTCCTTGTAAAAGTTAGCATAGTTTTGGTATGCCTGGAAACACAATTACGGAAGGATTACATTGGACTTCGAACAGGATGACCTGAAATTAAGGGGAATGGAAAGATTTTATCGAGCAAATGACTTGAACCGAGGATAAAATCTGAACGACACTTCATAATTAGATGGGACTTTTTGCTGGGTAGATATTTTACTAATGGACGTTTGTTTATGCAGCACTAACCAGTAGTATGCTTTTAAATTTTAAAGACAGATATCTTAATTTACAAATAATTTTACTATCCGAAGAACGTTCGTGCATAGGTTTACTGATGGTGTAAGTATTTCATAATCTTATTTTTTGAATTCGGTTACTATAGAGCTCTGGATATCATCGAATATAAAATTATAAGCATAACAGTTTTCCATTTTTGTAGATTTTTCGGCTTTTACCTGTTATTAAAAAAAATGTTTTTAATTTCTACTCGATAAGTAAGCATATTAGTATCAAGTGTTTGTAAAAAGACGTCCACAAATGAAATATAAACTCGAAAAAAAAAAGTCCAGTCGAATCATGATGAGTCGTTCAGACTTTATCCTCGATTGATTGTTCTAGTCGTTGGCTCGACGTCGTACCTTTCCATCCCTTAAGATTGTATAATTTCATGGACACTGACAGGCTGGTTACGTTATTATCTGGAATGTAGCCGTGGTTTTTCTAGTTGCAGGAACTGGAGTTCAACAGCGCTGTTCAGAGAACATTTTTATGGTCGTATAAAAATAAACCCAAGTCTCGATATATCCTGAAGAGGCTTTCTGATCCGTAGGCAAAACGTTAGTCCCTGGAACATGGCTACGTGAAGGAAATAAATACAAGCGAGAGCGTCTGCCATCACCAAAACCTAGAAATTTTAAGGGCATTAAATGAAATGTGTACATGCGAGTTCTAAATGCGCTGGATTGGTAAGGTCGATTTAAGTAAGTGCTTCGGACTGACCGTCACATTTACGTGCAAGACACCCAAAACTAGTCCGGTAACCAAGGTCAGAAGTACTTTTCGTCGTCTTAAGTTTATTTGTAACTGATATTTCTTCTTCAAGGCTTGTAGATTCATGATATACCGAGTACCACTAGAGTACCTTTGGGCAACTCCCAGAATTCAAGATGGCGGCTCATAACATGCTGTAGAGTGGGCTACCGCGTTAACATAGTTGTATCTTGGAAATTAGAAATCGTAATTTAATAATTTAAGCACCGTCATAAAGAAAAATTATTAATCTTTAACATGACAAGTTTCTGGTAAAGTTTACGATTTTTCTGTTATTTGCGTTTGAAACTCAAATTACATTGTCTCATAAAACCAAAATAATATTCAAATATGAATATTTTCCAAACGAGTAGGAAAATCGGGAAAAGTGTGTGAGTAAATGTTGGAGAAATATTTAAGAGCTTTCTAACGATATATAATACATATACGGGGGGAGGGGGATAGCAGTAAAACTTTAGAAATTTCAAACATATATGAGATGCGACGACATGGTGGAATAAGCATTTATGTAAAATCAATATTATGAAAATCTAAAAAAATATATATGTAATAAATAAAAATATATTCACTGTTAATATATACAATGTATTTATTTTAAAGTTGCCTTCACAAACCCTGAGTACGCGATGAAAATTATTTTATAGTTGTGTGAATAAATATTTATATTATAATCAGTCCACATGTATAGTTGTGTGAATGAATATTTATATTATAATCAGTCTACAGTTTGCAATTTTAGAGTGTAGTAGGACTGCTCAATTTAGTTATAAACATTGATTCTAATTTGTTTTTAGTATTATAATATGTAGGTATACTTAGTTGAACATCATTCTTGCCATAATATTATTTTGGCTGCAGTTGTTGACAGACATTTTACTTGAAAAATAAATCCAATCATTGAGGTAGACTAAACTCTATCGTCGCTTTCTTCATCGTCATCTTGTGTTGCTTTCCTAGTAGAACTGTTGCAGCAACCAATACTAACACATTTACAGAATATAATGCAAGGTAAACTTGCTTGTGCACAACCACATTTGTTTGTGCGACAGGAAGTATCACTTTCACAGGAACACTTTACAAGTTTTAGAATATCTGTAGGTGCTAACGGAACATCACTTTTCACTGTTACGGGAAGCAAAGTTTTGGAAGCCGTGTGCTTATAGTAACCAAAATCCACTGGATCTAAATCAGGGGGATGTTCGAGGCTGCTTTTCCACACACAAGACTGAAGATGTGCCCGCTTAACATTTTGCAGGAAAGCTTCATTGGTAGGGGGCAGAGAGAAAAACTGTGGTGGTTGGAAACCATTTCTTCCCGTTTTGTCTGACCATAATTTTATTCTGGCTTCAGTTGTAGTTACACATTTTGCTTGACCATAGCATGTGTTGATGAATTGGGAAGGCTGTTTGTGAACTTCAGAAATTTCGGAATTTTTGTCTCCAATGAGTGATAGGGAGCATCCTTGTTGTAATGCAATAAGTACTTTTCATTTTCCAATGCCAAAATACGATGAAGTTGTGTCACAGCCACTCAGTGCGTGAGCAGATAAATCTGGTATTATTTCTTTGTGCTTGAGTACAGTAGTAGCGATATTTATGACAGTACCTTCCATGAATAGGCGACTCCATGAAAAATGGAACAGAAATATCCTGCTTGCCGTAGTAATGAAGAAGTAACAGAAATACATCAGTATCATCCGAAATAATGTTCACGTGTGTATATCATTCTTCTGAAATTTTCATCGCTTGTTGGACAATAATTACATCGGCTTCTTCATGATTCGTTTTCAAATCGTTACACTCGGTCACAGTTGAACGACAAATTTCCCGGTGTGTATTATTTTGTTCTGTAACAACCAGCCTGTGTTACATAGTATTTAAATTAAATTTGCCTGTGTCCTGTAGAAAGCTGTTACATATCAGTTGTATAAGTTGCTTCTTGTTTTCTGCAACTGTTAGAACAACTTTCTGTGACTGGAGTGGAGAAGAACATGCCATCTTTTGAATCCGGCAAACTTCAGCAGCCCGATTTCTCCTTGTTACATCTTTAGTACTGTATGTTTTGTATCGGTCAAATATTAGGTATACATATCCAATTTCCAGCTTCCTGGAAATCGCAGCTTTGAAACGAGACAAATATTCACTGACACTGCCATGATCAGGCCAAGGAATGACCCACATTAAACTTGACCCATGAATAAATTGATCTGCTGATATTTAAACACCAGATGAAACAGCTGTCTGCAGCAATGCTTTGAGTTTTGACACTGACTTGCAAAGCCTCATCTCTCCATCGTCTGTGAACATTGACGTAGGAACTGGTGCTAATATACTATATATATATATATATATATATATATATATATATATATATATATATATATATATATATATATATGATGTTACAAAAAGTTACGCCAAACTTTCAGGAAACATTCCACACACACAAAGAAAGAAAATATGTGATATGAACACATGACCGAAAACGCTTAGTTACCATAGTAGAACTCAATTCCTTACATCTCGTTAAATGTCATCGTAAAAACATTTCGTACAGACATTGTTCCAATTACTCATTGAATGTTTCGTTAGAATGTACGTAACTTCCTAGGATCACCGCCAGGAAGGTAATCGTGACAGCATTGCGTCTCTTCAACTTACATGCAATGGTGGACTGGGAGCACACAGAAACAGACAGTACCAGCATCACGTAACACACGTTCTTAAATTAAATGTTCAAAATGACTTCCGCGAGCGAGGATACATGCATCTACCCTCCTCCGCATGGAATCCTTGATGCTGATGTATCTTTGGAGTACGGCGTATTGTATCACAGCCTTCCACGATACGGGCGCGAAGACTCTCTGCATCTGGTACCGGGGTTGCGTAGACAAGAGCTTTCAAATGCCCCATAAATAAAATGGATTGATCTACTTCTACCAATCCATCGGTCACCGAATCTGTTAGTGGGCAGTGTACGAACAACGCGACTGAAATGTGCAGGGGCTCCATCGTGCATGAAGTACATGTTGAGTCGTACGTGTAAGGACACATGTTCTAGCAGCACAGGTGTAGCATTCAGTAAGAAAACATGATAACGTGCTCCGTTGAGCCTAGGTGTAGGCACATGAGGCCCAATCAAGACGTCACCAACAATACCGGCCCAGCCTTGATTTTCAGGCGTTGTGCACAAAACAATTAAACATTTCCGAGTATTGTGTCTTTTGGGTGGACAAATTTGTAGGTTTTTCATAAGAGACCTAAATGTAGGTCAGTTACTACAAGATTACTTAGTACGTTCTTTTGTTTATTAGGTCATACTATTGAATACCGTACACCATCCGAAAAAATTTATGTGATTATTTAAGACAAGCGCTGTCATTTTGAAAACTACAGCTTACAAAACGTCCTGGTTGTACAGTTGTCTCTTCACGGTATTTCGTTTCTGTCATTCAGCGACATTAATGGGGGACGCGATGGTCTAGTGATCAGGGCCATAACCTCCCACCACGGCGATCCGGGTTCGATTTCCGACGGGTTAGATCCCCGGTGGATTACAGCCCCTGTTTTTTCGCAAGTGGGAATCGTGTCGGACGATGTCGCTGGTCGGCAGGACTTTTCAGAGAACTCCCGTTTCCCCTGCCCTTTCATTCCCGCAACGCTTCCTCGTAGGGTCTCATTCCATTGTCACAATGCAGAGATGATGGCAGCCTACAGGCCCAAAATCAGAATTCCATCAACCAGTTTGGAGTTATCCCCGCCTTAGGGTGCAGCCCCCATTCGATATTTATTTATTTATTAGCGAAATACGTACATGACATACTGATACTCTTTCAGAATGTACCAAGGGATGTTTTGTTGTTTTTAGAAGTTCGCGAATTTATGTCGTCAATATAATAACATTTTGTAAATTTTGCTAAACCAAATTTGTTGCCAAATTAAACGACTCATGCGTAGGCATGTTTTTGTTTTTATGCTTTTGTAACTGCATTTTGCGACATGTTTCAACAACTGCATCACGGGTTGTATTTTCCTGAAAGCATGGTACAAATCCACTTCTTAGCGGATGTAGCACTTTTTGTCTACGTACCAGGCATAGAACAGTCGTGTCCATTTTTCTGGCAATCGATGCATTTTAAGCATTTGCGACAAGAGGATATTTTATGTTCCTTACGGTGTACTACCCGAATAGACAACATGAAATGTTCACAAAACGTAACGCCAACGTAATTTTATGTGATACAAGGAAGGCAATCCCAAATTATTTTCATGAAAAGGAAGGTTAGACTCGCTGAAATTATTAAACTCTAAAGATCTCAATAATACTTTACACCACCCAAAGAATCGTAATTTATGTCCTAATCATTTTTATATTTTGTCAAAATACGACTTTCAATCTGTGTTTTTAAGGGCTTATTCCACCCTTAATATTCATTTTTCTTGAAAGTGTCCTTTATAACATCTACTTCATTTTTCATGAGGAATCACCTCCCGGAATTTTGGGCTAAAATTTTTCTTGCTACCTGTGTGTGTGTGTGTGTGTGTGTGTATATATATATATATATATATATATATATATATATATACACACACACACACACACACAGACTGAGTCTGAATAACACCGACAAACGCTAGCAGGTGATTCCTTAGGACGAAAATATAAGAACCACTTTTCCCAAAAGTGATTATTAAGGGAGCTATGCGCCCCCAAAAGTATGATTTAAATTAAATGTTTTAGAAACTAACTGCGATTAAGCGACAAATAAGAAAATTGTGTTTTGTATAATGGGGATCATTCACCTCGGGAATTGTGGTTTAAAAGATAAACCCCGTTCATTGTAAAAATGGGGGTTGCCATCCTGCGTTTGCATGAAACTTATTAACGAACATTTGTAAGAGATTTATGATATTAATTTATTAATCAGCACATGTCGTCTTGTCCGAACACTCTCAGGTGATCCGTTTGCGATAAATCCGTGGTGACATTATTCAAAACAGAAAGAGCGTGGCTTGACAGGTAGGCAACCCACTACACAAGGGATGTGTAACTATGATGAAAGACGGACACAGCATTACTATTATTTACCAATGGACGTGACACTTTACACATTAAAATTACAGTGGGAGCGATCTGTGTTACAAAATAAAGTTATGAGGGTAGTTTCTCAAATGTCTCATCTCGTATCACGTACACATTTTACTTCGTAAATTAAACGTAAAACATCAGTATTGGTCTGAAAATCACCAACAAACTCCACCCGCATACTCCTAATTAAAAATTAAAACAATACGAGCAATTTATGGTATACGAAGTTTCGTAAGGTGGTGGGCCACTGGGCCACCTTGAAGAGTAAGCATATATATACACATACACGCACTACCATTGATGACTGGATTTAGTTTCTTGGACACACTCCATTGCAATTGAGATGACCTTCAACTCTTTAGTTTTCTTTGACTGTCACCTGTATCGCAATACAGTAAGTCCAAGCAATTAAATCCAGTTATGCACTCCCATTGCACAGTTCTTCCAAAGATCATACTACAATTGATATATGAGGAACAATTTTACCTAAAGTATTTTAACTCTTATACACATGGAAGTTTTATATTTGCAAATATTATATTATCCTGTATGGTAGCAAAATTGTTAACCACTTTACGCGGAAGTCAAAGTTTCTGACACAAAGTGTGGCTTGAAAGTGTCACAAAGTGTCCTTAACGTCACTAGCGAATCTGCTAACACGTCGCAAAGGATCGTACACATATAACGGGCGAGTGTTACTGCTTTTGAGAGTCACTCTGGACTAATGTGTATAGGCATAGGCGTCATTTTTGTCTGTAATATGCTCTAGAAGTATGCCATTTCTTTCTCTTAATATATAGAAGTTTCCTCCCATCCAAAAAAAAAATATCTTACAAGTTTAAGCCTGCGCACATCCAATGTAAATTAAAGTTAGTTCTTAAACTATTTTCTTATGTATTTTGTGGAGTTAATCTGCTACATTAAAACTATTTATGTTGTAATATTCAATACCATTTCCAGAAACTCAAGACAATATACATAATTTAACTAACCCTTGCTAATATCCGAGAGAATTTGTCACTCGGTTATTTAAGAGTACGAGTTTTGTAGTTGTACTTTATGTGTTGTTTACTAATACCATTTATTTGCTTCAAAAATTTAATAATCGAACCAAAAACTTTCAAAGACAACGACTCGAAAACTTCTGTACACACGTGCAAACCACGAATATACGTAGAAAATTAAGTACTTACATTCACATTGAAACTAGTCTTCCCGCCGTGCAGGACCGGCTGACTTCAAGGTGCGCTGCCCTTTATCAACCAATACTCTAATACACCTCATTCCTTCTTCCACCGGCGCTGAAGGCGCTCAAGTACAAGACTGGCGTTAAAGAATAGACGCTGTGTTAAAGGATTTTCCATGAGTCATTCAAACATGTTTAATAAATCAGTCACGTTCACACAACATCACGTTTTCACAAAAAAATAAATTATTAAGATACGTAAATTGCACAAAAATAGTTTAAACATAAGGAAATTTAAATTACATGTCTTAATTGCTTAGTTTTCTAATTTTTCGTTATAGAGGTTGTACCTGTCAAATATTAAAAATTGTATTGCCAAAGGTGACTACTTACCCTCATTTCTAATTGCGATGTCTGTACGTCTCTGGAACAAAAATACGTTTTAAATTAATGATACATAACAAACAAAACTGTTATTATGCTTAACAGATTAACTAGGCTAAAGTATAATGGTATGTCACGTAGAACACGATGAAAAATTAATCTGTGTCATATTGGTTTACTTAAGAAATCTTTCGTTGCGAACAAAAACATTTCTCGTTTCACACAACAAATCAGAAAACATAGTAGAATAAGGCAACATTCGAATACTACATTCACTTATTGAACAAATACTTTGACCACTTAAGCATAATAATATTGAAATCTCATATATATGGCAAAATACATGATGAGAACAAAATAATCTCTCACATTTAAAAAAATTCATGAAAATCTGTTTCAAACATTTTCCTACCTGTATAACATCTGTGGACATTTTTTTTACATATGAGCCGAATTCTTTTGTTACAGACCGCCGCCTCTAGGAGGTGTTCTAGCGTACAAAATGGCCACTACAGTCCTTCAGAAGAGTTGGTGTGTTCTTCAAGTGGAGAAAAGGGAGGCTGTAACTTCTGTTCAACGAGCATTTCGCACAAAATTTACCTACAGCCACAGAGTGTCATTTTATGTGTGGTACAAAAACTGTGAAGAAAACATGTGCATCTGCAAAGGCAAGAGTCCTGATCGCCGATCTGTGCCGAAGAAGATGTGGATCGTGTTCGAGCAGAATTTCAGCGAGATCCACAGGAATCAACCCGTCGAGAAAGTCGGGAGATTCAGATGCCCCAAAATTAGTGCAAGAAAGTACAAACCAAGGCAAGGAAGTGCAACTTAGTGCAAGAAAGTGTAACTTAGTGTAAGAAAGTGTAACTTAGTGTAAGAAAGTGCAACTTAGTGTAAGAAAGTTTAACATAGTAAATAAAAGGGCAACTTATGAAGCTGGTGAATCTTAGTGCAAGCAAGGTTTGGTTTATTTAGGTTAGGTTAGGTTGTGTAGGTTGTGCTATGTAAGGTTAGGTTAGTTTATATTTTGTTATTTTGGGTTGTGTTGGTTAATGCTAGGTTGGTTAGAGTGGGTTAATACAACTTATCGCAAGAAAGAGCAGTCTAGTATAAGATAGTGTAGCTTAGTGTAAGAAAATGCAACATAGTGCAAGAAAGTGCAACTTAATGTAAGCTGGTGGATCTTAGTGCAAGCAAGGTTAGGTTATCTTAGTTAAGGTCAGGTAAGGTATGTAATGTTAGGTTAGCTTAGCTAAGGGTAGGTTATGATAGTTTAGGTTAGGTGAGGTTAGGTTAGGCGAGGTTAGGTTAGTATAGGTTATGTTAGTTTTGTTAGATTGTTGGCTTATGTTTATGTTAGGCTGGGATATGTTTATGTTAGTTTGGGTTAGGGTGGGTGCAGGCTAATACAACTTGGGGCAAGAAAGTGCAGCCTAGTGCAAGAAAGTGCTGCCTAGAGTAAAAAAGTGCAACATAGTGCATGAAAGTGCAGCTTAGTACAAGAAAGTGTAACTTAGTTCAATACAGTGCAACTTAGTGCAATAAAGTGCAACTTAATGTGAGCTGGTGAATCTTAGGAAAAGCAAGGTTAGGTTAGGGTAGCTTAGGCCGTGTCTCAGTTCACTCAGAGTGCTCGTTCGTGTTCTAGCTTTCGCAAATTTGTTTTATTTATATTTTATTAGATTCTTCGTATATCCGGTGCATATCAGAACGCGATGTCACAACTACGTCAGAGAGAGAGAGAGAGAGAGAGAGAGCACTCTGTGTTTGTCTCATTTATTCGCCGAGAGTACAAAAGAGCGTGAGAATGAAGTAGTATACTCGCTCCCGCTCTCTCGTGCTCTCTGACGTACGCGATCTTGATTACAACTGTGGTTTGAGGTTACATAATTATTTCCAATTAACAGTTATCAATGACCAGAAATTCACTCATTTTCGGCCCTAATATTCGTTTAAATATAGAAAATAAACGTTTAGGCACAGCCTATAAATAGTCATACCCCGCCTGAAATACGGCGTCGGTAAATTTTATTTGAACCACCCACTAATTTATTTTAATATGTTCATAACTTGTATTAATAAAATTTACGCATTTGTAACCTTTGCATCGTTTGTTTACAAATACGAGAGAGCATCATCCCAACTAGAGGGAGCGAGAGCACCAGAGAGCAAACAAGAGCTCGCTCTTGGTGTTATGCGAAAGAGTACTCTCTCAACAGAGTAGGTACTCTTTAAATTGAGACACTGCCTTAGCTGAGGATAGGTTAGGTAATATTAGAATAGCTTAGCTTAGGTTCGATTAGGTGAGGTTCGGTTAGGTTTGGTTTGGGAGGGGGGTTGGTTAAGTTGGATTAAGTTATGTTAGGGTTAGATTACGTTAGGTTAGTTTATGTTATTTGGATTATGTTTGTTGAGTTATGTTAGTTAATGTTTGGTTGGGTGCTGGTGAGAGTGAGAGTGAGTGAGAGAGATTTTCGTCATCGCTCAACATTGTGGTCTTTAACGCTGGTGAGGGGTGACATGAGGTGAGTGTGGAGCAACGCCGGAATGAAGGGGTGGGGGACAAGGAAGATCTCTGAGAAAACCCGCCGACCAACGCATCGTCCGGCACGATTCCCACATGCGAAAAGAGGGGGGGGGGGAGAGGTAGTCAGCAAATTAGTCAGCTGCCATACTGCTTATAATTTCAAAAGTACACATCAGACTTGTATTTTTTAAGGTAAATTAATGTATTATGCTCTTTAATAGATGTTTAAGGTTGAAAACTCTATATTTTAGTCCTGTTTACACACCTCCTAACTAATATTTCCTCAATTTTTTTATTATTCGGCCATATTGATACCAGCCACGTCAAGCGTTTGTTTGGTTACAATTTCCGGCAACATGCTCCATCTGGACCCTTCTAACATCTTTGGATGTATACGTCACAAAACGTGAGTCAGGGCCGTGACAGAGCGCGGGGAAATAATGTACAAACAAAAATAAGCTATTGTTCTGCCACCTATTGTGCACAGAATGAACTGTACCCCAGCGACAGGCACCGGCATTCATTGTGGCATACAAAGAGTAGAAAACCAGCAAATCACTGTCACTGCAACACGAGCAGCAAGGCATCAGCAGATGAAAATTTTCATTGTGGCAGGGGCATTAGTGCAAGAAAGTGCAGCCTAGCTCAAGCAAGATTAGGTTCGGTTATCACAGGAGACAGGATATAGTGGGTGGAGTGGTCTGCTCAAAAAGGTGTTCGCGAAGGGTGGCAGCTCGAATCATGGCGATGTTTTCCGATCAGTGCCGAACAAAGAACCACTTTTTTGCTCCGAAGACGTAAATATTGAACATTTGCTGTTATCTGCTTCATCATCGTCACGATCGGTGCTGAGATTGGCAATGACTCAATTTCTAAGGCTAACCATCTCTGAATAAATACCCACCAGCAACGAAATCAATTTGTTATGATAGCGCCTAGCGGTTGGACAGCGAGAGGGGTTCGGGTTAATTAGGCCAGCATTGAGAAACCTAGGAAGACAGCAACTCACCTCACCCCCCTCGTACTACCGCAGTAATGAGGTCAAGCACGCCGATATAACGCATTGTTACCAACTGAACCGGGTCTGTTGGTCACCAACACTCATCCGATCAACAGCAGTCCAGCTTTCTTCTGGGGCTCGGGGTTTGAGTCCCGGCGTGTGCGTGCTCGTCCGTCGATGCCGTCTACCTCAACAATCCAGCTTTCGGTAAGGTCGTCAGATCTAGTAAGGTGGCAGGAATCCTCCGCTTAAATTAATGTACTAATAATTCATAATATTGCGCTCCCCTCCTAATTTAATATAATACAAAGTAACCGTTTTTATATTCCGTTTGCGAGTACTTACCATTCTAGCAGAGTAAATGTCCATTTAACCATAACTGTCAAAGTCAGTTAACCCTTAACAATACCTTATTAAACCCTTAACCACACCATAACAACCCTAAATAACCTTCACTCAAAATAACTTTCTAACATATTGCTGTGATAGGCTGTATTGAGTGCCAAAGAAAAAAATCCAATTTTATACTCTTGACAAAAATATAACGAAAGACCTCAAATTTAATATGTTAACAAAAAGTTTACATATGTTCATTTGCCAACTATGCGTATTAACATAATATTCTTGGAGTATTAAGCAACTATATTCAGGATTTCGTTAGCTTTTAGTACTGTGCTGAATGATTGAGCAAAAACGTCTTTCACGACATTGACTCTGAACACGTAGGAATGAGTATATCAAGGCACACTGATGAAGCGGGAATCGCCAGTTGTTTACAGATTATGATCGCTCCTTACCATAGTCGGGTATACTCAACTTGACGACCCGTAAATCCTACAGCTCGCAAACTTAACTTAACACATTTTTTTTTTTGTCTTTGAACTGATCTGCACGGAAATGTTAGTGTTCACTTTCTTCAACCATGGACTGCAGCATCCTGTTTAAAATTTTAATTAATATTTTTGTCAAAAAATCCACATTTAGGGCATCAAACTTTACTCACACCGGGTATTTGAAGTCGTTAAAAATATATAATAAATTAACTATGTTTATACATTTTAATAAATTTTCTTATTTTCTGAACATTATAATATTACATGTGACACTTAAGGTGTCACAAAAACGCTTGTGTTGCCACCTGCCTTAGATAACATAAGACTAAATACGCTGTTAAGAGATCACAAAGCGTCACTAAAAATCATTTAGGTTATTTTATTAATTAAATTAATAATAATGTTTGCCATTAAAATGCAGCAACACATAATTTATATTGTTCAGATCCAGATTTCAGTTGTTTTTGCTCAAATTTAAGGTTGGAAATTTTTAATACTGTTGGAATGATGGCGATCACAGCCAAGCTTTATTATCTGAAGAAGCAGAAACATACGCCCGACACTGTAAATAAAATTACAAATCAAATAAAAGTAACTTGTTTTACTTTAGGAAAAGAAAAAAAACCGTGTAATTTTGCTTTCATTTTTTGGAGACCAAGTAAGTTGTGACAGTGGTAATAAATACACTGGATTCGAAATTTTGATTCCCAATCCAATCAACCAGGATTTTATTTTCCATGTTTTTTCTCAACCCGCTGAGACGAACGCTGGGATGGTTACTCAGTATAAGCTATGGTAACCTCCTTTCCTTACATAACTTCGCGAATTTATTTTATGACAAGTAGGAACCCAAACGCATGTACGTGTGCAATTGGAGCATTACTTCGTTAGTACGGATAGGAAAATTTCGCAAATTCAATTACCCGCATGCTAGAATTCATAGTCCTATACGTACTCAATCCAAGATCCTTGTAGATGGCCCCTTTCGTAAGCACCAATTATTTATTTATTTTACCTATTCTTCACATCTCCAACTCACATAAAGCTGAATTTTCTAAATATTACTTGTGCATTTTCTAAGTTAAAGTAATGATAAATTACATTGTTATCATTATACATCTTATGAATCTCTGATTTAAACCCACCGGTTACAAATGAATCATCGTCAAGTTCAATAAGGTGTGCCATGCGCAATGCATATTCTAGGGGATACATCACATGGAAAATGCAACGCAGGAATAGCGAGACGTAATTATAAACAGTGCGACCCAATGTGGAACATGAAGGTGAAAACGTATAAAAAATTTAATTTGCTGACAAATTATAAGTTTTGTGTATGCTTCATCAAAATATATCCGCAATATAATTACTACATGAGGCAGATAGGTGTATTTTCAAGTTTTTATTTCACAGCAGAAGACTACAAACTACTATTCAGTATCACTAATTTGTAGAGCCACGATTTTATGGCGAAAAGATTTTTGCTCCATTTGGTTTCCATGCCTTATGTTGACATCCGCAATTCTGTTTCATGGTCAGTGATTGGACGTTTTAACTGTCACACGTCTTGAGGTTCTACTGACAAATCACAGGCGTATTACGTCACAATAGCCTCATTGTTATTGGTGCAGTCAAATGAGGGACGTGTCTGAGCAAAGACATGCTGCCAGTAGGCGTGAGCAGAGCTGCCGAGGTACACGCGAGACACTGTAACAAAATGATGCAAAAATCTTTTCGCGACAAAATCGTGGCTCTACTAATTCGATATTTAATAATAAACAACGAGTATGCGTTGAATGTTACAGAGATTACAATGTTAAGCAAATTCAAACATTTTGAATTATGACATGTATTGATACATGACAAATATTTCCCTTCATGAACGGTACAGTAGAAAATTTCCACATAATTAAATCAAGAGCATTTCAAAATAGCTGAAAAGAATAGAACAGAATAACAAATATTTGGGACATCATCAATAATATATGCCACAGTAGAAAAAAAAACACACACATAATTATTAATATTTTTTTTTTCACTGTAAAATATTTCGGTATATTTTTCCAGTAAAATTAAAGTTTCAAAACCAAACTAGGCACCCGAGATAAAAATCTTACGTTGTCTATCTATAATGAAGATAAATATATACAAAAGTGAATACCTTAGTCTTTGCCCATGTTTTCTGTACAAAACTATCTGAACAGCCCAAAATGTTAAAAAAATAAATTGTAGCAAGTATAACAATACATACCTATCACAATCTAAAGCAGATAAATTAGAAAATTTTACATTATCATATGTCTCTTTATATGTTACGAAAATTGAACTAGTGGAGTCATTCGCTAATCGCTACAATCAATCTGAACAACAATTTTAGTAGAACAATATAAATATATTATGCAAATTCTTTATTAACGTTTCCATACACATGAAAGAACGCCTTCTGTGCACTGTTTGGCGTGTTACTATCTCTTACAATTCCAATGACTCCATCATAAGTATGTACACTTAACTATTTAGGGTGGTACTTATGACATTTTGCATACCTCAGATATATTAAAAGTTTTACTGCCGAATGAAAATTGCTCTCAACACTGAGATTCCTTTTCTACCTTAAGTATTACGCAATACTGCTAAACACTAACTAACATAAAGTATTTCGCCTACAAACCTACTAATGTAAAGGCATTAATGGATAAAATTAAACCAATGTGTTTCTTAAACACATTTACAAACGAACGCCGTTGCAAACAGTGCAGAAGTAAAAGAAACGGTACATCCAAAAACTTCCTAAACTGTAAATACAACCTATTGTTACAAATTTAGCAAAACATTTTCATATGTGCAATTCTCTAAGTTCTTTGGGATGGAAGTCTTATAATTAGAAATGAAAGAGTTTAACTAAGTTATTGATTTACTAGCTCACAGAGTTTACAAAATACACAAAACAGCAAACAACCATAACTTTCACAGCATCCTTATTACGCACACAATTACTACTGTGCTACAGAAACGTTAGTTAAATTTGACAGTTAAAACAAAAAAATGGTTTTCCATTAATTAAAGACTACAAATCACTGTAAAAAGTTCAGTCATATATCCAATCAACAGTCTCTCAAATAGTGACAATGTACAACATTAACAGTCCGAAGTGGTGATGGATCACCATGTGCTACGCAGCACCACGACTGCACCACTGTCTCACCCTTGAGGTCTTCGGTTCGACTCCCGTCGACAACCTTCTTTTAGTCCGCCGACTGACCGCAGCAGTCCTTTGGTTTCGCGCAATACTGCTCCGAAGGTATGTGCTTGCAGCCTCACAGTAGACTCTGACGTCATCAAGATTGTCTTCACCAGTCTCTTTCCACAAGTGTAGCACCTTCTTCTAGCACGACCAATAGCGAACTCTCTCCAAATCTGTCGATTCGGGGTTTATATACTCGGAAAACAGTCGGGGAATCGCAACATTTCAGGGATCTAAAAATAGACATTACATCATGTTTCGGACGTTGAGCCTCGAAGGCAGGTCTCATAGGATTTAAGTGCACATGAAACAGATCCTTGTAACGCAGCTCGGCGGGATTCCCATCATGAGACCGTCCGGCTCGTGAGTCATGTTTTTGTATTTACGGAAAGAATAAATCGTAAAATACGTATTCGCGATGTCTATACTTCCAAGCTGAAGTGCAGTAGACCTAAGTTTCTTGAGGTACATGATAAACTAGTGCTGTATGGTAACATGATGAGACCTGGTGTTTTTGTAAACATGAAGACACGAATTTCATATTGGTTTTAGATAATAACCTCTTGAAACTTTACTAAACCTGGGTCACGTTTATAAAATAATTTCTTGTTTAACTGTATAGACTGTTTTAACTCAGCGTGTGAAAAGTCAACAATTTTATGAAGGACATCCTAGAAAATGTGATTGCAGTTCAAACCCAAATTTATGGTGGTGTATTTTTCAGAGCATTTTTTTGTGGTCAAACTGAAGTTTCTACACAGTTATGAAAACAAAACAACCTTGTTCAAAATCCCGATTGTTGTAATTTTCTGAGGTTTCAGTATATATATATATATATATATATATATATATATATATATATATATATATATATATATATATATATATATATATATACATACACACACACACTAGCTGCCCCGACAAACGTTATTTTGTCACATAAATAACTTATTGTAAGTGTGTAAGGATGTAGTATATAAGTGGAAGAGGTCTAATAATAAATAAATAATAATAATAATAATAGAGTAGCGACACCTGGTCGGGATAGACTGGTATCAGCTCGTGGGGATAGCTGATAAATTATCAATTACACAGTTATCGACCAAGTTCTTAAATTATTAAATTAAAAATATTTACTAAACAATAGCACTTAGGAGTATAAAAATAGATAAAAAACCTATTCGCAGACCTACCGAATGTATATACAAAATTTCAATGAAATCGGTTAAGCCGTTTCGGAGGAGTATGGAAATAAACACTGTGACACGAGAATTTGATATATATATTCATTCATGCATTTAGTCACTGAGCTGTGTGTGTATATGCGTACCATGGGTGTCTATAGTATATGTACAGAATGTCCAAGAAAAGGCTGTATAATAAAATGCCATATGAATCCTGGGTAAATTGGAGACAAAAACGTTATGTGACAAAATGTACAATAACTTTTTTTCGTGCACAATGATGCAACACAGCACGGGAGTAAGTACTTTCTTGAGCACATAATATAATGGCCCGAACAATGACAGTCCAACATCTGTGGACAGCAGGAAAATTTTAATTCCTTCTGTGTTGCCACATTGTGCACGAAAAATAAAGTTATACAACATTTTGCCACAACATTTTGCCACAACATTTTCATCTTCAATTTAGCCCAGAATTCACGTGGTGTGGTTATTATACGGCTGTTTCTGGACATACTGCATATACACATGTACACGTAGGCCTACACATATATACACACAGGCACATGCACACACATCAAACTAACAACATGATATAATAAAGTCTGCTCTGTTTGCATGTCTTTATTTTTGTTTTTAACCTTGTTCCGGGCCTCTGTATTGTAAAGTGGATTACGAATGTCCATGTTTCAAATGTGTCTATAGGATCTACTAGCTCGGGCAACAAACAATGTTAGTAAACCTTTGAAAGAACTGTGCAATGGGAGTGCAAGACTGAATTTAGTTACTTGGACGTACTCCGCAATGGAGTATGTCCAAGAAACTAAATCTAATCAGTGATAGTAAAATTGCAATAGTTTGGGTTCAATTTGTTCCTTCCGAAAATGGTCGTCTCTTTCAATTTTAATGTCACAAATGTATTTTTATTTGGATGATCAGACTGTAAAAATGCTGTAGTCTCTCTGTGATATGTAACTGCCCTTGTACCAGATAGAAATAACCATGATATTTTTTCTTCATTTCAAGTTTTTTTGCTCGTGTAGGTATCGAATATTTCCTTCTTGCACTGCCATATCAATATTTTTGCAACTTGCTGAAATTGGACATTTGATCTCCACGATTCCTGTACTTCCGATCAAACCACCTGGTGTAGCGCCCCGAAAAAGAAAATTCCTTGTCTATGAACAAACCATATTTCTCAATTTTTATTCCTCTTTGTTGTTCAAGCTGTTATTGCGCCTTGCTCTGATTTCCTTCCATAGCTTACTGAAGGGACATTCAGAATGTCGGAAGAATAAATTATGTTCTGTACCACCTTGACACAGCTGGTTGTTGGTTTTCTTTGACATACTTTTCCAAAGTTAGAAGCTGTGAGCATTTTCATTCTCATTTCAAACCACTTTCCACATCCAGCCTGAAGTAATGTATTTCTTTCAGTTTGACGACGATCTTCTTCGGAAAGTTCTAGACTCTTCAAAAATGTAGGCCTATGCTCTTCCTCTCTGTAAAGATCTGGATCAATGTCAGGCTGTTTGCAGCTTGTTCCATAGCCCTTGTCACAAAAAAAAAAAATGAGACGAGTAACGTTTTGGCTAGGTGATTTTTCTACAGCTTTTTTTATATTGGGTTTATATTCTTGATATTCTATTAGGAATTATACCGTTAAACATGGATTTGTAGAGAACATAATGAGGAGTTTTGGTGTTGTGTGCTGTAACTGCGCGTGCACATCTTCCCTTACATGATCGTTTTGTCGAGTAGTTTATCCTCTTTCCATCTGAAAACGTAACAACTCCTGCATTGAACCGTTCTACTCGTTGCTGTCTACAGCATGGATCAAGCTACGGGAATGAGATGCCAAGTACAGACTTTATGATGTGAAAATACATGCCACTTTGTATTAAATCAGGAACAAGATCCTCTTCTCCCTCTTTTGGACCCGAACAGAAGTAACCAAGCTCAGCACATTCCTTGTGTTCACCAAACACGTGGCTTGGATCATTTTCAATATATTTTTTTGAGTTGAGAGATCTTAATTCTCAATTCACATTCTTCAGAAACCATAAGTATAATGTCGGCTTCCATACTGATTGAACGTCCTTCATGATTCTTATAACAAAAATATGGCATTTGTATGGAAAATGTGTGTTAATACACATACAATCTGCAAAATAACGTAACAGAATTCAGGTGACTCAGTGACAACATTAGTATACAAATTCACTAAAATTCTATCTACAACTGAATTCTAAGTGTAGTGACGGTCAGCTTGATGGTTGAGATTAGAATTACGAATTGCCTTTACAAACAAAGGTTTCAATAGCCGATAACGGGGATACGAGGTGGATATGCAGCAACATTTAGAATGCAATTGTAAGTGATTAAATGCCTTACTGCAGAACAAAACTTGAATGTGATAAAGTTGCAGAAAATATATTCTTTATAACTACTGTAAATTAAAATGCAGAAAAATCACAGCAAAAACAGCGATAGCTACCTGAAATTTCGTTGTTTGAGTTTTAAAAAAATTCGCTGTTCATGTGCGTGTTAACTCGTCTTTTACTTTCATGCAGCTCTAATAATTAAAATTTCATTTCTGTGTAAAATTTTGTTTCGTTAGAAGCAAAGTTGTTGCCATACATGAAATAGGCCTATATGACTGAGGATTTCAGATTTTTCAGTGTTATGCTCCGGTAAGCATTAAAATATTTTTCTTATCCATTTAGCACTTTCATAATTAAGTGCTATTAATGAAATCTAAACAAATAATTCGTTGGCTTTAGTCGACACAGCTTACTGTCATATTTTTCTCAGAACTAAATGTATTACATTATATTGGAACATTACTTTCGACTGTATGAATAGCTCTTGCGAACTGTTCAAAGCCTGAGTGCGAAAAACCAAATATGCTTTTTTGTCTTTTATATAGCACACATTACACATGCAGACAAGTCCTTCAGAAGATACCTCAGTGTTGAAATTTAGTTTAAATAGCAACAATAAAAATTATATTTTTATTTGAAAGTGTCTTCCATATTTCAGTTACTTAACAGTAAATATATATTAATATGTGCAAGCAATGGTGGCCGATTGTGTAGTGTAAATGTGCATTACATTATTGAGCTAGTTTTATTTGTATCAACTTGTTTTCGTCCCCTCTTTTTTCCCCTAATATATTTATGTATGGTCTGCATGGTTACACTACTTCTCGCCTGACATTTCCCGCCAAGCAATTGCCGTCCTGTGAGGATCTACCAAGCAGGGATTGGTCTGACATGCAGTGCATGGGGAACGGCGGCATCATGGTGGGTAGAAAAGGCCAGGGTCACTTCTCACCCCTCTCCGCTGAATCGACATGGGAGGAACGGTGAGAAACTTAAAAATCACCCACAACCGCCAAAACATTTTGGTTTGAAGCAAACATTTTGCGGCAAAAAACGAGTTTTGTTTTATGAGTTGACCAGCGGCCTGGTCCTGAACTGTTTGTGCATAACTGTCGTTCTACGTTTTTGTCGGTATTTAGTACATAATGTTTTAAATTTTTTATAATTAATTTTAATGGGTGCGCTACAGAATACGCCATTTACGCGAAAATCATTCACTGAAACACTTCAAATCAAGATATTAGCCCAACCTTATTACAGCGACCTTAATTTTACATACCGGAGAAAGATTTTACGCACAGGAAGGGTAAAAGAGTTAGGTAATAATCCTTTCCTAAAACATAACACATATTCCGGTTGTATTTAACACGGTCGATATTTGAGAAACTATCATTCGACATTTTTTTTTCATGTACAGTGCACATGAAAAATAAGTTTGAAAAGATCCAGTAATCCCTCCATATTTGCGAACTCAGTATTTAGGCCTACGAATTCGCTTATTCATGATGAAATAATTGTAACCATTTACTCAATATTCGCGAGTATAATTCGCGTACTAGCGAATGCAATTTTGTCGGATTTTTATCTCTTGTTTACACGAACAAACAAACATCTTACTAACACGTATCATATCGCTCGCTACTGCACACTCACAGTACATGTATAAACCTGTTGCATGTAAAATTTTTAACATCGCCTAAATTTTTACAAGCTCTCCGTCGGTAAACACCTAATCTTGGCCGCAGTCAGAATGTTCAAATGATAAACAGCTGGAGTTGGAAAACAGTAGTATCAATGATCTGATTGTGTACTGTAATCACCGTACATATCGTTTTGCTAGTGAAATAATTATGAGTTCTAAACTTGTTTAATCAATGTTTGTGTACTTTTTCAATGCATTTGATAAATTACAGCAATATTATTTTTATTGTAATTTAATATGTATATGTTTAAATAAAACAAATTAAAAGGAATGTGTGGACATAAATCGCATCAAAAATATGTTAGTAAAATGTTCTGGAAACCTAACCTTATGTTTCACATATGCAACAAAGTAGGTAAGGTACTGTCACATCTTTCACCAAGCGTGGTAGTTAGAATCGAACTTGGGGGGACGTAAGAATGTTCAACTCAGGACTGTGTAGCTAGTCTCAAGAAAAAGACTGTGGGACACAATGTTCCTAGAAGTGAAAACCACCCAGTGCATCATCTGGTCGTGTCGCCCAGCAGGGAGTCTGTCCCTTCCCCTCCACTGCATTAGTCACGCTCTTCCCCCACTCTAACACGCCTCCAACCATCCAAGGTCGGCTAGGGGAGGCCGTCACCAGGCCGCACCAGATGTTACAATCAATGATACATCATTTAACTCTTCCACGGAAAAAAACTGAAATTTTTATGTCCGCAGGTTTACTCACAAAGTTACTAGTCATAAGACCCCGCATTCGCCTACTTCTCTCCTGCTGCATAGCGCCCTTAAGTGTGCATAGGACAACGGATTCTAACATACTGCTACAGGCTTCCGGGAGTGGAAAATAATCTGTTCAAGACTCGGGCGGATACTTTTTTTGTACGCTGCCTGTAGCCACGATTCGTACATACAAGGTGTGGCCTGCGAGATGGTAGTTCAAAAAACTCTTACTAGGTTTAATTAACAAAGCTTTCTGACACGATTGAAACCACTCGCAGGTGACACCGGCCCGCGACAGCACCTCTGCCCTCTTCCGGGGCTCACGGCGGAATGTCCCATAAACTTCCAAAATTCCTGCTCTCGCGGTTCTACCGCGCTAAAAATCGTTTACCAATCAGCCCAACAACTTCCAATCGCTAGGCCACGCCCCACGGTTAACGACCTTTTGGCTGCAGACCGCGTCACCGTTTGAAGACTTAACATTCAAAATGGGCTCAGTACCATTTTCGACAAAAATGAGTTAGGTACACAGAAAGGTGCCAAAACATTAGGTCGAAGACATTCCTAAAGTGCAATCTCCTAGTGATATTCATACGTGCAGTACATCAGCACAATTTGATGGTTGGAGGAACATCAACTTAATCTAGTTAGTTTAAAATATATATGTATATATATATATATTTATTTTCATAAGTGTTTTGTATTAATAACTATTCGATTGCACCTATTTACTACTTACCTATTATAAAAAAAATGTGAACGTATTTGGATAATTCCTTGTTCATTTGTTTGTCGCAATATACAGTTTTCGTCTTTATCTCGAAACTTACCTTTTGGCATTTAGCCCCTTATGAAAGTTAACTCTTCGTTTATTTTCATTATGTTCTTTCTTTTCTTAGGTAACAAATTTAATTAACATAATACACCTTGATTACATTTAATATTACATATGTAATTACCCGTACTTATCTCTAATTGCCCATATTATTGTAACTTAATAACTTACTGGGCACAGCCTTGATTGGCTGTTTGGTGGTAAGGGCGGTCCTGTGTTCCCAGCCCAAGCCATTAGGGGGAAGGGAGGGAACATCTTGAAAACTTTGGGGGGGGGGGGGTTCATCGGTAGCAGCCCGCAGTGCCACGACAATGGTGCGGGGGCGACACTTCCCCTTCTCTCAGAGACATAAGCCGCCCTCTACCCTAGTGTATGACTTACAAATACTGTTATCTGTACCAGTTACAAGACCACTATTTTATTATATACTAGCTGTCCCTTTGCGGCTTCGCCCGCGTGTACTGTAGAAAAGAGTAACTAACTTTTAGTTACGTGTTAATTGATGGTGATACTATATTCTATATTATACTATACTCACTGTTTATCTTTAAAACATCAAATACAAACAGATTTGTCCAGTCCACTGCGCTAAGCGTTCTTTAATTGCAGAACTTCTTTTTTTTTAATTCATCTTTATTTCTCTATAAAACAGCTGCCCGGCTGCGGCTTCCACCGCAAAACAGCTGCCCGGCATTTAATAGCTAGCGTACTCAATAACAGTGTAAAGAGCGCGCGCAATACGCTTGTATGATGTCATAGTAATTCCCATCGCAAAGTCTTGCACGGGATACGAACCCGTAACCCCACCCCTCCCACACCCCAAACTTTATACAATACCTTAGTGAATGCTTAAGGCCTCGATCACAGGAACATACCTACATTGTTTAAACAACAACCGCAATAAAGCTCAAATTGACTCTACTGTTTTTAGGATTTTTTCCGGCAATTATTCGAATTTTTCTCGCAGTAAAAACCATCTTTGAACTTCAACGAACATTTAAAAAAAAAGAATTGGCCAAATTGGTCCAGGCGTTGTTGAGTTATGCGCTTACCAACACATTTTGTGATTCATTTTTATATTATAAGATATATATATAACATACTTTTGATTAGGGGTGCCAATGAGGCCCTTCACAATACAGGTCATTGAATTCGCGAAATTTTCCTATCCCTATTCATTAGACATTTCGTGGGTAACTTTTGAGCCAGCGTAAATCCGGTAAGTAATCGAGGAACTAATTCCTGCTTATGTCGTCTGGGTTCAAACTGACTGCAGCAATGAACAGTTAGCTAATGATTGATGTTGTATAGTATAGCAGCGACTACCCTGCAGGAATCTGAACACGCGAAATATTCGTGTCTCTACCCATGAGTCACACGTTCTGTCTTTGACCTTCTGTCGACCTTCTTTTATGAGTGAAGAAGCAAATAAATAGGCGAGCAGTTTCAATAAATGAACTACTGAAAAGTGATGCGGAAGCATAATTTTAACCACAAAACGATGAAAAAAATGTAGCATAGTTATTACCCTCCGTTAACTGAAAATTAAACGAATAAATTTCACAATACAGCACGAAACACTGAACATGGCCAAATTGTGATTGGTAAGAATTTTTTGGACCTTAGTTTATTTTTATCATACGTTTGAGGCACGGAAAGGCGGAAGGCATAAGTCGACTCTAATACGTCCGTCAAATATCTCATCGCCTCTAGAAGTGAAGGACTAAATTAAATAATTACAAGACCAGCTATAAACGACTCAAATTAAGTTACTGACAAAATACGTTTAGATGTAAGAGAGTTTGGTCAAAGATATAAAATAACGTAAAATAGCATGTAGACAATCAAAATAAAATTCATGCTTCCTCCTTTTGTTAAGACTTGGGAATTCTAAATCAATTTGCATCACGTGTCACAAAAATAATTCAGCAGGAGCTCTCCGATGAAGAATTCGATATTTCTCTACCTAGGATTACAAGTTAATTTGGGTTAGCTAGAAACATATCTAAATAGTCACTTATTAAATAGGAGCAAAATATAGGCTACTGAGATATGAAGGTTTTCGAAAAATAAACAGAATACTATTGGTCTTTTGTACTGTTACTGAATAGCCACTGCCGCAGACTCGTAGTGTAGCGTCGGCTAAAGAAACAAATAAAAACCCGACTCTACGTGCAAATATATTTGAATGATAATATACAAGACGAGTCCAATTATGACGTTGACATAAAAAAAACATATATTATATTACAGCAAATTCACAGCCAAATGCAAATTATTCAAATTAGTTATAACAGCATTCCTACAGAGCAACACTACTTATGTTGATTACATTCATTGTTTGCACATCGGCACTATTTTGATATTTGCCACTAACAAGTCATTGCCTGGACAACAATCTAGGTTTGGGTTATATTTTCACTAACATATGCTAGATCTGGACTGTACAGGTAAGGCAAAGTGTACAGTTGCTAGAAGGTAGTGAGCTACAGATGCAGAGCAGCTGACCGATTATCACGTGACCATTGCCTAAGAATGTGAGGAGAGAGACTACGAAGAACACATTTACATAGGCCTTGACAGTTCTCGGAACAAGAATGTGGTTTGAAACCAGTTATGAATCGCATGCTGCCCTAGACCCGAGCGAAGCGCTAGGTCGCTGTGAAGTCACTCGCCACATTCCGAAGTACAGTTTTTTAGAAAACGTCGAGACGGTGTAATGGGAACGTAACATTTACAATAGGTAGAGGTACGTCAATTTCGCGGATTCATCTGGCCACAGCCTAGACTTGTCAGTCCTATACACCCACTGGCCACAATCGATTATCTATTGGCTTATAACCGTACAAGCAGGTAGCAAGCGATAGCACTTCGCATTATTTCCTTATTTACTACTGGCTTGCAGTAGTCAAACGCGTTTCGTAACAGCCACCATCAAGTCACAGACATGACAATGAAGTATACATAATTGGCGTTTAACCTGACATGGAATGTATTTGCGAAATTTACGTACCTCTAACAATAGGGTTTGCTATCCTATTTTAATTGTGTGAATGAAATTATATGTGAAATCCAAATTGTATCTTTATCATAGCACACGTTTTTCAATTTAAATTAATCTGTTTGAATGTTATCCTATTAACCTTTTGACAAACACCTCTTTATTTCATTCTTGTTTAATTTTATTCAGTTCACTGTTACATGTTAGTTGCGTTATGGAAAATATTATTTTTAGTTTTGTACCATCCCTATGGTTAAAGAAAACATTTATCAACGGAAAGAGAGAAACTTTTTTTTTTGGCAAGAGGAACATTAAAAAAATGGTTTGGTAAGTTATTTATATGATGTAAAAGTCTGCTGGAAGTGAAGGCACCATGATGATTTGCGGCCGTAATACAGAAAATCAGAGGTGGTTGATTTTAAAGTTAAACACGTATTGAATTTTTATTTAATTTCCGAGGGCAACTTATTCCTAAACTTATCTTATTCTATTAACCTTTATTTTTGTTTTTCCGCCCATTGATATTTTTCTTTTTCAATTATTTTTATAGTTTGGTGCTGTGTGCTACATGGGTACTATAGGAATGACTAGAATATTTAGTTCTTCTGTCTACCACAGCGGCAAACCTCTTCTTCCTGTGCTGGTAGTGTATTGCAGCGTACTTTCTGCGCCATTGGCGAAGCTAGCGATTAGCTAATAGGTGGTCCTAGCCTTCACTGATCTCCCCAATATGGCAGGGGGTCCATGGGTCCTCCCCCGGGAAATTTTGAATTTCAAGGTGAAAATAGTGCTATCTAAGCAGTTTTTGGTATCTGGACATTGAATGTAGAAACATTAATATTTTTGAAGATAATTTTTTGAGTGATGAATTTTATAAATACAAAACCTAAAAACTGTAACACATATAGGTAAGTAGCCAACTAGCTGGGTGTTGTAGTGCTCATGCGCAAATTCCGTGAACCGAAGAAAACAGTGTACAGTAGTTTTACGCTTTGGACATCCTCTGTGCATGCGGCTGTGTATGCGTGTGTTTGCGAGGGTTATAGGTCATTCGGAATAAAGTGAGCACTAAAGATTTAACCTTTGAAAAAAATCACTAGGCGTTGCTGCATATAATTCAACATTGACAACAGTTACATTACTGCTTATACAGTTGGCAGCGAATTATCGCACGTAGTTCCGTGTATTTTATATTTAAATACAACATTACTGAAAGAACATCAAATGGAATCGACCTCTCCGTATTTAATATACTTTATAATATTTATTTATGATAATATTGATATACTTACTGCCTGTATAAGTTTACTTAAACGGCGCCAGTAGAAATTGATTTAATCCGGGCCGTTCAAATTCAACAGTCGTTAGCGAAAAGCGTCTAATTATTTCACCGACAGGTGGCATCAGAGTTAGGTTTTCGCCACTTAGCTTGGAAGCGTTCAATGACGGTACCGGACGGTACAAGGGAATAGCGTTGTTGTGTTTGTCAATGTGCAATAAATATGGGTTTCTGATAAAACACATTCAAAAGTATTAGAAGTGACTGTTTCCTCAGTGGTAATATGTAAGTTGTTATGTGTTACGATCGCCAACATGAGTATCTTGATTTAGAAACAGCAATTTTTTTTTTGTTTCATACACTAAGAAAATACGTATTTTTTGTTGAGTGCGTCGTTGTTCATGGCAGTAGGCTATAACTGAACAGGTTCGAATTCTTAAATTGCGTGTGTCATTATGGCGTGTTTTTTTTTTTTTGTGGCGGTTTTGAGTTATAAATTCGATTTTCATGTGTACATATTTACGAGATACGTAACGGCAATAGTGCGGGTCGTATAAATTAGAGTCGATGCACAGAAACCAGTATTAAAAGACGTTAACTCGCAGGTATTTATAACTAAGATTACTATT
>PNEQ01075094.1:0-50770 GCA_003012365.1 Medauroidea extradentata
TTCCCCCTCCCCTCGGTACGACCTTCGCCCAGGTTCCCAACCCCACATTCCATCCCCTCCTTTTCCTTTCTTTTTGAGGCAAGGACAAAAAGCCTGACAGCTCAACTGACCCCCTCCTCTTTCACAAGCTCCGCCCAAGGGACGGTCGTCTGACATTGGGTTCTGCGCACATCGCTTTGACTGTTGTCCCTCTATAGCTGCGACAGGCTTTTACATTGTTGCCAAACTTCTAAGTCTTTGAATGTATATACGGTACACATATTCAAAGGCTACGCTGTGGTTACCACTCTCAGAATAGATACGAAACGAAATGTCTATATAAGCAATACACATGCAAAAACCGGAATAAATTGCAGATATTTCTTGAAGCCTACTAAAAATTCGCAAAGTTACTGATTTACTAGCTAGTTAAGGAGTCCGTTTAAATCAACAACCATTTTCCTTCTTTCGCACAGTACGTATTTCTGCCGCTCCTAGTCATTATTCAAATGTAATATATATGGAATCTCATAAGCAATATACTGTATTATTGTTTCGATAGAATGTTTACTTCACTATCTTCTCGTACGAAAACGGAAATACGTACACAAACAAACTACTTTAATATTATTAATTTTTATTCAACCTACTCTAAATAGTAATTGAATGAGTGATATGCAAAAATAAAATATTTCACTTTTTTTCGAGAAAAAAAAACTGATATGGCCACGTTGTATTTTCAACGTAGCTTCATCGATTGGTATGAAGAAAGGAAAGATTTCATGAATCCATACACCACAAATGGAACTATGTATTTTGAAGTAAGTTGTAAAAGGAAATAATTTCGTTACCTCAGTGTTGCGGCAGGATTGGCTATTCGCCGAGAGAGTCACTATAGTAGTGTTTCGTTTGTTTACGTAGTCAACGGTCTAGTGAAAAAATGTACAACAGTAACATTGTAAATGTGTGATTAGTACATTGTAAGTATGGTAACATAATCCATATTATTTTTGTAACTAACAGCACTTGTTTTATGACCATTATATATGTAAAGTATTGTTTCATAGAGATAAGTAGTGTCCTCGACTCATTTAGATTAAAAAAAGGAAAACATTCCTTCAACACTGATTGTATAGCCTATAACTTTCTGTACGTGAAAGGTATTACGTTTTTCAGGTAACATTCCACTTCCTTAAATCCTAACAAACAATTTCTTATTGTGAGTTTTCCCATTCGACGTATATTTTAGTGGCAAAGCCGTTTTTCACATTTTCCCGAAAGGTGGCCGAAGTGGAATCTTTTTCTTCTTTATCTCCCCCACTCAGTTGCAATTACGAAGTTGTTTGCTACATTCTTACGAGTGTAAGTAATTTGACGCAATTCGCTAATAAAATTTACATGTTGGTTTTTAACACCTAGGGGCTTGACAACCGTTACATTTTATCGCATTTTTCCGAATAACAGTGGACTGCGTTAGCGTTCGATTTTAATCATCGATGAAGTTACTGCGTTGTGCATGAAAATGAGAAGATATTTACGAACAAACAAACTGAAATAATCTTGCAGCACGAAAAATAGGGATGACACCAGGGCAATTAAACTTAAGACCATGATAGCACAAGTGCATACAATCATTGAGATGAAGACCACGGAGGCGAAGCCACCACCGGGCAGCTAGTTGGTTACATAACTTGGTATTTCAACTTATACTGTATATTACTTATCTGTGGCATAAGTTCTTACAAGATTTGTTGGAATGTGGGTAAATATTTTTATCATATAAACTTCCGGCTTATTTCTGTGATTGTTTTTTTTTTCCTCGGTCTTAGTTTGCAGAGATGTTGCTTATAATTCCGAAATACCTTGTGCTCTAACATGTCGCTTAATTCCACGAACTGCATTAATAATTTATCAAACAACTTAACTGTGAGGTTACATAAAAGCTATGAATTTCATACGAATTTCACTAAATCAAATATGATCCTGACGCATCGGTTGCTTACCGTGCATATTAATTTTTTTACAAAAATTAAAGTCTGCAGAAAATGTGAAAATTAAACACATAATAACGTAAGATTGCTGTAACCCTCTTAAACAGAAAAGAAGGGCAATTATTTTTAGTTGTCCATTGTCATTACATTGGAGAATTCTTCATTGCAAATTGCGGAACTTAACTAAGTTAAATTGGAAGTCAGATTGTACGTACACATGTTTTATCTATTGAAAAATTACACACAGCATGCCACAAGTACTTTCGTCAAAATAATATAAATTTTGTAATAATTTTATGCTATTCTGGCAGTACAACGTGTTGTGATGATTGTAATTGACTAGAAGGAAACGAAAAGCTTCCATCTAACTTGTTTTACAGTTTTGATATGATATTTTTACTCATCTTGAATCTATTTGAAGCAAAATAAGTTAAACATTTTTACGATAACTACGTCATACAGAGCCCATTTAAGAGATGAAAGGCCTTTCACAATGGAGTTAGCAATTGTTTGAATCTTTTCAGTCACGTAATTAAGATAACTAGCGGGATGAACGGTGTCATCTTGAGATACAGCTACAGGGGGTATGGGTTAGTAATTAAACTCCACAATATTGATTAGCAGGGACGTTTAAGGGCGTGGGCCCGAGTTTCTTCGCAATTAACGACACTTATTTTTTAAAACATAAATAGAAGCCGATATCGTAAAATCGATTCGTAACTTTGTTATGGCCGATATAAACTGCATACTCTAATTTTGTCGAGTCAGAAGACTGCAAAATAGTTGCTAATTAGTCAATTAACGAAATTTCCTTTTAATTGATAAATTAGCTCTACTCATCATACAGTTTGTCTCGAAAAATCACATTCCATAGTAAAACCAATTTGCAAAAAAGTTACGAAGCGATTTTTCGATATCGACTCTCGTATGCATTTTTAAAAGGAATTCTCTCGGAAGCCGAGAAACTCGGGCCCAAGCCCTTAACTAGCTCAGAAAGTATTCAATAAATAGCGGTAACTTGGGTCGTGCCACCTTAACTGGAGGCCTGAATAATATAAAGCTAATAGAGAAGAAATTGGAACCCAGATGCAAGCGGCTTATCACTGCATATAAGCAATGTCGGCACACTGTTGTAATCACACGAGAGCACTACTGTAACCTCCCCGGGTGACAAGCGGAGTCAAGCTGGACGGCCCACGAATGTATCTGTGGAGGGCGTGGTAGATAAATAAGCGCTGAGTTCAGCAATTGAGGTACACACTTTTGAAAGTAAATATATAAAAACCACCAAACAAAAATCCTTGATAATCACGTTTGCCAACTTTATGAGCATACATTTACCTAAAATGATGCATTTGTTAAGCGTGATCTCTTGCGCCGCTGTTAAAGGTAAGAGATTTCAGCGTCAGAGAGTTCTTCAGATATGCATTACTCGAGAAAAATCATTGCTCAGAAAGTTGGCAAAAGCTATTATCTGAGGGTTGCTGTTTTTTTTATTATTAATTTTACAAATTAGCTTCGAGAAATCTACAATTCTAAACTTATTATTTTATTGCTGAATTATATACCACGGCACTCTTAAGGGAGTGGTCTACATTTACTTTCATCGTCACATTTTTAGTTTTATATTTGTACCAGCTGTATTGTTCCAATTGTAGGCATAAATTGAAACTAAATTTTACTCACATGGAATATTTTTATCTCTCATAGTTTTTGCATAATGACTCGTAAACGTTAAAATTTGCATTGTGTGTGAGGGGTCAGACCACTCGCCACCCACCCAAGCGATCCGGGTTCGATTCCTGGAGTGGTCGGTCCCCGGATTTCCGGACGATTCCGCTGGTCGGCGGGTTTTCTCGGGGATCTCCCGTTTCCACTGCCCCTCTCATTCCGGTGCTTCTCCATCTTAAGGCCTCACTTCATGTCATTCTTCAGAGCATGCAGATTACCTACGAGCTCTCATTAAAAATATCTGTATTCGATGTGACCTTGGCACTCGGTGTCCTCATACGATATTTACTGTGTTAGGGTAGAACAGGGTATGTTGAAACATGGACACAATGATACAACTGAAGTTGAGAAAGAACGCTCATGCAAAAATTTGTCTCTATGGTAAGAGAGACCCAAACCTTGATACTCCGCGGACTTGCGTCCAAGTGTAGAAGTTGCTGTATCAGTATTTAAGAAGACTGTTGTGAAAAGTAAATATCCTCCCAGACAGCAGAAATAACGTGATACAGGCTTGTAGCAAGCTTGCCAATGCAAGCCAGTAACCTTGCAGCAAGCATGAAATAGCAAGCCAGTAAACTTCTCACAAACCTGATGCAAACTGCCTAGTTTATACATTTCTAACTTTCTGCAAGCTTGATTTGTAAGCTTGCTACAAGCTTGATTTCCAAGACTGCTGCAAGCTTGATTTCCAAGACTGCTGCAAGCTTGATTTCCAAGACTGCTTGCTGCAAGCTTAATTTTCAAGCCTGCAGTATAAGTCAAATATTTTTTCTGCGATATTTTCACTATCATTCAAATTTGCATCATAAATATTGCATGTTCATCGACTTGAGATGTTAAATACTAAACATTAAATTTCGGTTCCTGTACCAAGATTCGAATCACTGACCCTTTGGCTTCGAAGCATGTACGCTAACCCCTGGACTATTGCAAATACCTAGTAATAGTGCGATTCGGTTGTAAGAGAACGAACTCAGTTAGGGAAATGCTGATGTTTGTGAATTTACTAACAACAGTAAGGATATCAGTTTACTTAAAGTTATTCGTAATATCGTAATAGTTGTTTTAGCTAGAATATGAAACAATGTTACTTTTTAAAGTGCTTGTTCATTTACAAAGTTAAATTTTAATCAAGTTCGATCATTGTTGATGGGCACTTAGAAAATATTTCATGAATTAAGATTGCGAAGGTGGAATTTCAACGCAATATCAGCTTAGTATGGAGGGACAGGATGCTTGCAGCTTATCACATGACCAGAATTGCTACGTAAGAGTAATTAAAGTCAAATACAGCTTTGTCGCAAGCTTGGTTCAGGCTTGCACCAAGACTTCTGAGCAAGTTTGCTACGGCGAGTTAAATTAAAGTGAGGCTTGCAGCAAGTCTTGTGAGTAAGCTTGCTATGGCAAGCCAAAATCAAGTGAAATGCAAGCTGGCGTTAGCTTACATCCCAGACAGCAGAAAAAGCTTTCCATTAGCTTGCTGCAAGCTTATCCAGGTAAACCAGCAACTTTGCAACAAGTGTGTCACGACAAGCCTGAAAGCTTGCTGCAAGCCTGCTGCAAGTTGCCTAGTTGACACTTTTTCAATTGTTGCAAGATTATATACTAAACTTCATTTAAGGTTAAATTGTAAGCTATCAAGCTTAACACATGCTTGCAAGAAATTTAACTGCTGGCATTTTTCTTGAATAAGCTTGAAGAAAGCTTGTCATGCAAGCCTGCAAGCTAAAAAATACATATGCCAGCATACAAGCTTAAGTCAAATGCAAGGCTTGCAGTAAGCCTGCCGAAGCAAGTTTATAACAGCAAGCCAAATGCAAGGCTTGCAGTAAGCTAACATGTCGTGTGGGCTGGTTGTTGTTTAAAGTCACAAAACGTACTTGGACAGCCATTTTTATATCTGTTTGGTTTCTCATTTGACTGCACCAATTAAAATAATATTGTGACTCCGAACGTCTGTAATTTGCTAAGAAAAGTGAGAGTAAAATCATTTAATCACAGACGATGTATCAGAGCTGCAGATATGTACATAACGCGTTGAAACCAAATGTTGCAAAACTCGTTTCGCCATAAAATCGTGGCTCTATCTATATCTCATAAACCTGGTGAGGTACCGTTATGTTTGGGGGTGAATAGTCGTAAAATGGTTTTTGCAATATCCTCAATATCTCTTTATACGTCTGACGCAACGTCTGCGGTCCAACAGTAGACATAAAATATTACAATATCGGGATTCTTATTGGCTCAGTCTAATAGGGCAACAGCTCAACGTACGTGAGATAGTCAGAAATAATCTAATACGCTGAAGGTGTGTTGAAATCCAGCAAACAGCCAAGCTTTTCCGCGATAAACCATCATCAGCGACCTGAAAAATTCTCGTTTTCGTTCAGACACAAGCTATACTTCAAGCAACTGTTAAGATCGTGTAACTTTTACAACTGGTCCTTGACTTATCCGTAAGGCTAGGAATATTTCGCGAGTTCAGCGATCAACATGCTTGACGCCGAGCCAATAAAAAGGAATCAACTAAATGCAGGTCTACAGTGCGCAGCTGTTATTTGCTTCAGTATATAGATATTCCTAGATGCTTGTCTACAGGTTGGCGGACCCTCCAATTTTTCCCGTCTCTAATTATTAGTAAGCTTTAAACAACTCTGCTTAGAAACGAAGCACAACACATTTTTCTCATACTTAAATATGTCATGAGAATCAAGTTTTGTATTGGAATTATTTTCTACGCCTTATCATAACTACAGGAAAAATTAGTACACAAATTGAGCTTAAGTCCTAGACGATATATACCAGATACAGTTATTGCAAAAAATAAAATTCAATGATATCTCGTTTTTTATATCTTCACGAAATAAATACATAAATTCAAGCACTATTCGTCCAATGCGTGCGCTTGTGTGTGTGTATAAATATATATAAACATACACACACAGTCATATTATCGCTTAACGGCTAGATCTTGAGTGCTGGCAAGGATAAAGAGATTTTTGTACAGACCAGCACGCAAGAAAATTAACCATATTTAGTTTGCAACTTTGAAAAAAAGTAATAAAAAGTGGTTATTATAGTGAAACAAATACAGTTTTTACCTCATTGACTAGAAAGAGTTTTTTTAAAACTATAAACGTTAAATTTAATATCACGAGACAATTACGTCCAAACAGAAACTGGTAGTATTACAAGACAAGGAAGACTAAAATAAACAGAGAGAGAGAGATGAAAATAAACAGACGACTGTAAAATACACAGAGGAAAGAGAGACACGAAGCGAACGGAAGACAATGGGATGAGTTGACATCCTGTGTAACTCGCAAATGAGAAAGACGTAAGTGGAAGAACTCCAGAGAAGATTACATAACGGGTCAGGAAAGGAACTGAATTTTAATTATCTCGTTAGCGATTTTCTTTGGGATGGGAATTGCGAAAGTAACTAAAAAGTAATACAAAATACAGCTGCAACCTGCCTGTATTTCCTTGCAGTGCCAAAAAAAAATAGACTGATAAAAACAATACCATAATATAATAATTGTTATTTGGTACGAATGATGTCGAAGGACATTTTTATGGAAAATAACGTTGTAGGCTTACTGAATCGATAAATCAAATCCTCCAGAAGTAGGTATTTAAATCATTAAGTTCCGCAATCTGGTTTCCTAGTTGTACTAATAAAGATGTGCCAACTGCAGGTATACACATATGTTAAAATTACGATTAATGTCAAAAATTACAGAAGCGTTAAAATAGCGTTACAGAACTATTGAAAGTTGTGCGTAAGTACGAAATACTATACAAGTAACTGTCAACCATGACGGTGAAAATGAAAACCAAAACAATGAAATCTTCACTTCACAATGTTTTTTGTGTGTTGGCAGTTTAACGTATTGACTCTCAATATATACTGCATAACATAAATAAATGTCAAATTCGAATTTTATAATGACTTGTAAACTTCAGATAATAACCGTTTGTGACATTTTATTAGGTTACCATTGAAATGTTAGGAAATCTTTGTTCAAATAAGACTACCCCTTACTTGTCCAAACTTTTCAAACAGCACTTAAACTATTCGTTCTAATATCGTTCTTTAAAATTTTACAGTGGGTGTAAATAAACGAAATCTATTTAAAGACGTTATTGAAATTATCCTCCTACTTTCATAAAAAATACATTGTGATCAATAAAATACAGTCAAATGAAAAGGACCAAAATCAAAACTTACAGTCCAAGACATATAATTAAAAAGAAGTCAATTTAAATAGGTCAAAGAAGACTATACAGAAAAAATATAAATGCTTCAAATAGCTGCTAACGAACAGGTAATAAAGAGTCATATTTAAAAGTGTTACGTAAGACAGAATAACACACAAGGCGAAAATAAAAACACGTGAGAGAGAAAATCGTAAAATCTCTTCTACGAATCTTAGTATTTTTTAAATATCTGTAATCAAACTGTGTTTCTTCTTTGTACCAATTTGATTTACCAGCCGGTAGCTCTTAGAACAAAACGTGTATGCATTTTTTCGTTGAAATAAACATTGGTTCTGTAGTTTCAGCGTGTGACATACACATCCTAGCTGAATTCCTTACAGTGGATAGGATGTGTGCCGAAATACGTCGCACGTATGTGTGTGTATGTATAATTACCAAAATATTGGTTACAAATAATTGAAAAATATATAGAATGCAAATAGAATTTCTTATTGAAAATACTTATTACATGCATCTATTAATTTGTTGTTACAAGATAGCCTATATTGCAAATAATTTTCGTATTTGAAACAAACTAAGGTTCTTTTCACTCCCATGGGTATCTTTGCACCACCTGATTTACTTCAGTTTTCATTAAAATTCCAAGATATTCTACATTCTAAATTATTGTTCATTATTACAGCTTCGTTCATTACATAAAACTGCGTACGTAACAAAAAAAATATTTTTGTGCGAAGATAAAGTTATTCAAAATTTGGGCAAGATATACCACTTGAAAGTCACAGGAAATAAATTGTATACTACCATTAAGAAGAAGAACGTAGAAAGGCGTACTCTGCTGTAAGACAAACTAAACTGCTCTCGTATTATCGCGGATTATAATTTATAGCCTACATTACTACACGCACTTCAGTCGCACATATGTTTAAATGTAATATCATTAACACCGATAGAATTTATTATAGTGGATCAGAGAAATTAAAAATTTCTATTCCGATAGGAAACTAAATTTGTTCTACTTTTCGTGACAATGCCCACATTTCTTCATTTTTTTATCTTCGATTAGACAGTAGACAATTTCCTTCCCACGACTTTACAAAAATAAATAGTAGCCATCCGAACACACACGCACACATATATGTATGTGTAAATATATATATATATATATATATATATATATATATACACACCAACGCACTCATACGCACCAACACACACATATAATTTGTATTTTCATATATACCAACGCTGTATTTACATATATGCCAACGTACACATACGCACCAACACACACATAATATGTGTGAGAGTTCACGCTTTACAAGCAGCTAATATTTAATGACGGATTACAAACTTGGCAGATATAAGACCAACTTTCTGTAAAGTTGTTGTTAGTGTGGTCAGACTAGAATCAACTGAAGCGGCCGGAGGGAAAGTGGGTGGTGGGGGGGGCAGACCGACGTGATAAACGAGAAGAAACGCCGAAGTCTACCCTGTGAAATGCAACAACCCACACATCAGCGACACAACTGCCGGAGTTCTCTCGCCACGGCTCTTGGTGATAGTAGTTGGGTTGGGGGGTCGGGGGAGTAAACTTCTTGGGAACTGTGCGGCCATCGCGAAGTTGTCTGCTCTTAACAAATAGTCCGTATCCAGGTCGTTTGTCTTGCCGCGGCACCGCCGCTGAAAGTGGGCGTAACCCACACCACTTGTAGCTTTCACCCCCTTTCACCAGCCGTGTTCTTCCAGGCCTTTATCTCTTCTCCTCGTCTTCCAGCAGTGCATCGTGTTCTCCACTTATCGAGCCTCTGCGTGGGAATCCACTTTGCTCTGAGAAACACTTAACAAGGTTCTGCCACGCATAAGAGAAACCAGACGTACGTTTAAAAATAATAATATTTTGAAAATTTTGTGTAAAGTAACTTATGCCGCTGCACAAAAAAACGTACAAAAAAGCAAATCCTTTTTTATCACAGGACAAAAACCTTTCAAGATGTTTTTAAAGAATACTCAGAAAAACACAAGCATTACGTGGACAACTTTATGAGTAAACAAAATATATAAATATTAACAGTGAATGCAAATTTTGCGTGGTGATCGGTTACGAAATGAGTATGTCATATACGTGTTTTCAATTTGTCCGTAAAGTAGTTGGTGTTATGCTACCCTGACAATACACTATTAAATTTAATTTGTTAAAATTCTTAATAATACACTTTATGTTAAGTAACAATACTCTCAACAATGTCTAAACAATGAAAGAACAAATAATTATTGGTTTATTTATAATTCACTTAACGGTAAAATTTAAACCACATTATCTGCTTACTTTTTCGTGCCATCGCCTCGCAAAATGAACACGATCTGTCCGTCCTGACTCATCTTGTATAATTGTATGATTGTGTGATTATATAAGAGAGAGATAAAGAGAGAGAACACAAGTTTTTATCATTAAATAATACCTTTACACGTATACTTTTATAATTAGGGACTGTAAAATTTCGCGAATTCAAGGACATGTAGGCTAGAATCCATTATACTATACATACTCAAGCCCCGTCTATCCGTTCATTGTCTGCTGTTTCACTGACTATCGGCTAGTTGACTAATAGTCGGGGCTTGAGTATGCATATATAGTACTATAGATTCTAGCCTACAGGTAATTGAATTCGCGAAATTTTCCAGTCCCTCTCAATAAGTTATAATCCAACGAAAAAATTGTTTGCTGTCTGTAATACAGAGGAGATAGAAAAATTTCATGAGGCAAATCAAACACATAAGACCTGGCAAAATCACGAATACATTTTAGTACTATTTATTTAAAAATAAATTAATCATAACATTAACCGATTCATATAACTTTTTGAGAGTCGTAACGAACATTTTTGACTTTTAATTAATATTATGTGAACATTCATAGAAATCAATACTTAGTAATAGTTTTTTTTTCAAAAGGTATCTGTTCTTTTTAATATGCGATCATAAGCAACAAGGTTTTCAGAATCAGACAGCAATTTTCTAAATAACAAGAAATAATTTCGCCTTTTTAAGGACAGATTATTCCCTCGTGCCAACTGGAAGAGTGAAGAGAACGTCTTCTTTGATCCACTAAATTTGACAGTCAAGCCCCGCACAAAAAAAAAACAGCAGCGTGGAAAGAGTTTTTTACAGGCAGCAAACTTTTCCAAAAGTTTCTAGGTGTAAGAACTAAAAAAGAAGTAAACGCAAGGTACGAAAAAGTTTATGAATAAATTCTGTTCCGTGCTGGAAAAAGAGAACGCTAGTTTTAAAACCGTTCTGCGCGGACAAGCCGACAGGAACATTCCCTCCCACGTAGAACAGTCCTAAGCAGTTGCAAGTTAAAATAGCTGTTTTGCCGAATTATAGTTTGTAAACAAGCCAAGAAATCGCGTAGTTTCTACCTTCCAGAGAACATTTTGGCCCACCCAGCTTCAAAGTCCAACCGAACTTGAGATTAAATGAACCTGTGATGAGCTCAAGGGGTATTGCTTCTGCGATATGTTCTGCTGGTGACTGCTCAAACGCCATAAAGCTCCTGCGTTTAACGGCGTGTAAGCGTAAATAAACTGTTTCGTACTGCCATCTGGAACCTTTGACTACCGTGAGAGTGACTGGAGAGAGACACCCTAAAGGATCAAAGAGCCAAGCAATTTCTGACAAAAAACGCCGTTTTGATTGGTGTACCATACTGGAACCCAAAATCGGATAAGCAAATGTTTCGTTGTGAATAATACATAAACTGGTTATGCTTCAAAAACACAAGTTTGATCAGAATGCGAAATACAAGTCTTGTGACTACAGATAAAATACTACGCAACACTTCAACAACCAAACACAAAAGCAAAAAAGTAAGGCAGAGGACATAGCAAAGTAAAACTCTAGTTCCAGAGTCTTCCAACGTGAACCACAGTAAGGGGGAAACAAACAGCGCACAACACGTACACTCCCATTATAATTTGATCCTGCAGGCGAATGCTCGAACAATACTACGAAAATTGACCTAGAGATCACGTCACCACAACCCGTCCATGTAGAAGAGCTATAGCACGACCACGACAACTAGTCCCACGGGAAAATTGCGAACTACCGCTGTGTTGTCCTCGACGATCGCGTGCAACTGGTGTGCCGCACCCCAGCACCTACCATAATACTGTGGCACAGACAGTTGGCTCGGTTTTCGCCACGCTACGTCTCCACTGACCGTGTGCCACGAACTCATGTCAGGCGCAGTACATTTCCCCTCCCTGTTACATGACTGCCTGCTACTAGCGCTATGCTTCTTCCCCTCAAGGGATGACTAGTTGTCGTGGTCGAGTAGTATGCAGCGTTGCCAAAATGTGTGTAATCACACAAAATGTGTGTAATTTTGGCAGGTGTGTGTAATTTTTTGTAGTGATGCATTTGTGTGACTTTTGTGTATTTTAGAAGTCCCCCCCCCCCTTTCCAGTAGATGAATATTAATTTTCTGTTAGCCTGTTTATCTCGTTCATCTCCAAATCCCAAGATATTATTATTTAGTTATTTCTCTTGTATCTATATATTATGCTGTATTTGTGTATATTCAAAGTGACATTTTCAACATTCAATAATTAACATTATTAGATGATCAGGATCGCCATTTTGATTCTGCAATTTTCATTTAAGCTTAACAACATAGAGTGATTTAAAAAGAATTCTCGTCTTAGGAAATGCATTTTTATTTGACGACTAATATTGTATATTTGTGGTGGTAAAGGTGTGTGTATTTTTGTGTAATTTTGCTTCAGCGTGTGTGCAATTCTAATTGTCAGATCTGGAAACACTGGAAGTATGAGCGAAGACAAGACGCATTGCCTACAGACTAGGATGGTGCGTGACTGTTCAAGTACGATAAATAATAACTTTATATTTTTATGAAATATTGTTAGTTTTGTAGGCAATACTCGTGAGTAAATTTTATTCTTACGAAACAATTTTAACTCTCATAGTTTTCTCATAACGGGGTATCAAAGTTTAAAATTTGCTTGTTACACTGCCATGCAAATAGTGAAAACCAATTGACTTAATTTAAAAAAATTCACTGTGAACTTACGTCCAATGAGCTATGCAATGAAACATAAAAACACTCACAACGTTATCTTTTTAATTTAAAAAAATATTGCAAAAGTACAGAAATTTTTTTTTTAAAATACAAAAACATTTCGCGGAATTTTTGTTTTATTACGTAGCCCATAGTATGATATTTCACTGTGAATTATTTCACGTATGTAAGTCAACTGGTTTTCAGTATTTGTATGGCAGTGTAACAAGTGAATTTTAACTTTGACACCCCGTTATGAGAAAACTATGAGAGCTAAAATTGTTTCGTAAGAGGAAACTGCACTCACAAGAATCGTCTACAAAACTAACACTATTTCATATAAATGTGAAATTATGACTTTATCGCACTAGAACACACTACCGTATACCAAGTACCACATGTACGCAGATGATCTTCAAATTTATTTGTACTTTGGCAAAGATGATATAGGCCTACTGAAGGCCACAACTCAAATTAATGATGACCTTGCAAAAATACAGAGTTGGTCTGCACGTAATTGCCTTACTGTAAATCCCGCTAAAACACAGTGTATTGTCCTTGGATCACCAAGTCTCATATCATCCATAAAAAAAACTTGCACCTCCACAAATAATTTTTAACAATACCCGAATCCCTCTCTCAAAGAATGTCGTCAACTTGGGTGTTACAATAGATCAAACTTTATCGTGGGCCCCACACATTACCAAATATGCAGAAAAGTATATCACTAATTACATTCACTGATACGATTCAAAATCTTACGCCGACTGAAATAAAGATCACTTTAGTTCGAAGCCTTTTGACGCCTTTAATTGACTGTTGTGATGTAGTTTTTAATAGCCTCAACGAATGTTACTCTTCACGTTTGCAGAAACTTCAAAGTACATTTATAAGATACACATTCAACTTAAAACCACGTGACAGAGTAAGTCCTTATCGCAAGAAGTTGTCCTGGCTAAAGTTAGATAAAAGAAGAGCTACGCATTCTCTGTTTTTGCTCCACAAAACTCTTTACTCTAACAAATCAAACTATGTTTGCAAGCGTTTCTCTTGTGTGAACGATCGTCCCTCTGTAAACACAAGCTATAAGGCTGACAACAGGTTGTTAGTACCTCTGCATAAAACCAAATTTTGTTTAGAATCCTTCACTGTTGCTGCATCCAAAATTTGGAACACCTTAAAACTGAGCAAAGAAACGTAAATAATTTCCGTGCACTTAAGAAGGTAGTAAATAAAAACTATCTTAGTCCCCCCATTGAATGAAGAATGAGGCTAGCTACTTGTTTGTGTGTGTGTGTGGGTGCGCGCGTATGTATGCAAGGATGAGTGAGAAGGGAAAAAATTGTTTTGTTTTTATGTGAATTTGTACGTGTGATGGTATATGTTTGTGTAATTGTGTGCGTATGACCTCAGAGTATAAACATTTCAAAGTGTAAAATCCTTTGGTGTGTAATTAGTATTTTTTTTCCTCTCATGTTTGTATGTATGTGTGAATGCTTATTAATTTGGTTTACGTTTATATATAAAATAATTATATAGCATTATTTATATACTTAATTTGTACTGTTAAAAATTTACAGCATAATTGTATTTTATGTTTGTAATAATATATGTAATGGGTCCAGTGTCAGAAAAGGCATCCGTGCCTTAACTGCGCCTTAAACACGATATAATTAAATAAATATACAGCAATCTTCATTATCATATTTAAAATTTTGTAGCAGATATATTTGTTTCCTTTTTTTAGACACAAAATGTGACTGAATTGTACTCTTACAAATTTTTTTTTGTCTCGCACAGTTTTTGCGTATTGGCTCGTTAAAGCCAAAATTTTCGTGTTTCCGTTTAAGGACGACTCACTTAACAATCTGAAAAAAAATTCACAGTGAATAACTATGTTGCAGGCTATATGTTCAGCTATGTTAAACTACGAAATAAAATATTTTTGTATAAAAAAAGTATTGCATTTTTTAAATTTATTATTTTTATTTAAATACAAAAAGGTTTTATACTTTGCTTTCAAGTACATAAAATTGTAGCCTGTGACATCTTTTAGTTTGGTATGTCAGTTGGTTTTAGTGTAGTCCTACAATCGGAAACATGCAAACTTATACTTTAACAAGGCATTACGTGAAAACTATGAGAGATAAAAATATTCAAAAGAGCAAAATTTGCTCATATTTTGTGTCTGAAATAAGAAAAAAGTATCTGGTACAAATAAAAAAACTATAGTGATAAAAACTGCTGTATAACGCGCCCTTAAGGCGGCCGCCTGGTGAAGGGTATGTTTGTGTGTGTGAGGCAAAAATGGATGAGGTTCTACGAGCGACGTCTGCCGGCACATGTATTGTGATATCGCCTCTACGACCAAAGTGATAAATGCGCGTGCAGTGTTACCGCCGTAATTTTTTTACTGTGACCCTATAATTTTATTGAACGCGACACTGCAGCAAAGTCCTGAATTAGGTTCTGAACCGAGGTGATACCGGTCCAATTCTTGATGTTCTGAATCCAATCTGTTCTTCGTCATATTGCGGCTCTCTACCTCTCAAATTACCCTTGGACGCTGAGTTGTAGAACTTTGTACTTCTGTCCTCTGGTAACATGTCCGAAGTATTTTGTATTCTCTGTTTTGACCCATTCAGTCAGCGTTCTCTCCGTCTTGGCCATTCCTAGATCCTTTTTATTGTATGCCTTTGTGGCCCACGAGATCTTCAACATTATCCTATGCATCCACTTCTCTGCAGCTTTCTGTCTTTCAATTTGCCTTTTAGCAAACGTTGCTGCTTGTATGCCATACAACAAAATTTATTAGATGTAACATTCTGCAATTTCTTGTATTGTGCTCAAGTATAAGGATCAGTTAGCGAATAAATCTTTCATGTTGTTGAATGCTGTTCGAGCGTACTCACGTTATATTTTTACTTCTGTGTCCAAGTCTATATTCTCCGAGATGGTAGAACATAGAACTTCAACTTATGGACTACACCAATCATTTTGTTACAGATATATACTACAGTCTGGTTAAATGGCTGCTTGCTAATTACCGAACGAGCAAGAACGAATGAGTAAAAGCTTTGTCAAGATAGCGGCATGTCAAATAACAATTACAGTATCGATAATATGCTGAAGTGATATTTTATATCAGATTACTGACGCAATTTAACAATCGGCCTGAGACTTTCTTGTGCGAATGACACCAGAATGTTAATTTTATAGAGCAATTAAAATACTACATAGACAAAAAAATTCTGTAGTAATAGTTCAATAAACAACTGCAGTGTATATATAATAACGTCGGTTTGATAGGACACTTGACGTTTGAAGTGTGTACGTAGGAAGCGAGATAAAATTCAACAAGTGCGTTCATACACACAAAATATTACACTGAAGTGCAATTTTTTATTCAGCTACATTGGTAACACCGCTTCCCCGTATTTTGTACAGGCAGGTCGTGAAAGTATGTGGTAAATCTCGCGAAACGAATCCTTGTAATATGTGGGGTTATGTTATCCCTAATGAAAGGTCATGGTTCACTGAAGGAATAGTTTTGTTGTAGGTACCATACTTATGTTAAAATAGCGTTAACAGTCCAGTTAGGTTGCCATTACTATATTGATTGTTTCTCTAACAATCTGTTCCGTAGAAGGAGAAAACATCGTCTTTATTTTACAGAACATATTGTTTCTTCTAACTGAACAGTATGTTGTAGAAGCAAATCAGATAATACTGAAAACCTAACTGGATTGTTGTTCCTATTAAAAAAATAGTATGGTACCTACAACAACACTTTTCTTTCAGTGTTGGCCCAAATTTTAAGGAAGAAATTCGCGATTGGAAATTGATACCTAAAACCAACATTTATTATAATTATCTAAAGTAAGGAGAAATTAGTAATGACGTTTCCGGTGGGTTTGAATAATAAAAGGACATGCATCTGTGAAATAAAGTGGTTTTGAATACATTTTTCCTTCGTTAAATAATGGGCTGCTCGGACCGCCTGTGTATCGCGCGTTGCCTACATCTAAGGCTCCACATTTACTACGTCAATTTTCTAGAAAATTGTTTACTTAATTGTGTTGCACAAAGGCATCTTTTCTTTGTTCATTGGTGCCTCTTACTACAACGAGTATTATTTATTAGCAAAACATTCATTGATAAATAATTATATTCCAATAAAAGGCTTGAACAAACCATTTGTCTACCTAAAGCGAGATGTATTCAAAACTTTTTTTTTTCACACATTGCAGATCTTTATATAAAATTAAACTGCAGCCGGATATTCATTACTTATTGCTCCTTACATTAAGTTATTTAAACAAACACTGTTTAAATGTAAAATTTGCGCCAGCCAAACAATTTCATTACATACCATTACCTTATTTTTACAAGACATCATCTCGCAAAGATTAATATATACTTGCGCGAACACAAAATACTAATCCCTCATTAAACTTACACAAATAATTAAATTTTCAATAACTACCAAATTTGCACCTATTATACAGTTGGTATTTAAACGACTACAACACAAAACAATGACAAAGCTAAAGTGCGATTCTGCGAAGAAGAGGTACGTTAGCTGTTTACTTTTGATATTTTAAAACATTATTTAAATATTCGTTAAATGTTTAGTATGTAAAACATTATTGTTAAAAGTTTTGAATTGTTTACAATAATTAATTAAATTTATGTTAGAAATAGCAGTACATAACAACTTTCAAATTTCCCCTTACCAAGTTAAATTACATTTATGATGACACAGTTATACTTAGTGATAGTGTACGCAGAAATAAACATGTAATGCATTTCCAGTTTTCTAAATTAGGCATATCAAAAGTTTGGTGAAGCATTCAAAACGAATTTAAAATTTAACACGTTTTATTCGCATCAAAGCGGTGACAAGTTATGGGAAAGTACTGACCTACAAGTGACTTTAAAAGCAAGGAAACAAAACACTTCTTCATCTCGTGTTGCACGTGAATGTCAAGAGCATTCTGGGAAATATAAAGAGTGACTTTATGTGTGTCATAAAGTTAGTCATATGATAAATGAAAGTGCCTTTTTAACTATGTTCCCTCCATTTCACTCTCTGTGAGATTTTCAGGGCAAAAACTTTATGAGTTTCAAAATATTACAGTGTAAGACCGTATGGAACAAGGCCCCATGAATATCGCGTCCGTCTCTCTAGACATAGCAATGATTAAATAAAAGCTAAAATAAATATTACCGACAGTAATTGGAAAGTTTCCTCTCCTCCAGATATCCACTACATACATAGAATTTAATTAATCAAATGGTCTTTTTTATAACAGTTCACAGATTCCAACTTACATTGAAAAAAAATCGATAGCTCATACATACATATAATCATACGGCCCGATGAACCTTTCTGTGCAAACATTAAAAGGAAACACACAGTTATATAAAAATAACACAGTTCTCGCGTTTTGAAAAGAAAAATCCCAGAAAATACAACTAGTTGTGCAAAGAAATTATAACTGAAGGTTGGCGATTTATTGTTTTTAAAAACACACATTCAAGAATAATATTGTAACTATTCCTGCAGAATAATAATATAATCGATGTCATACTGTTTGCCGAACGTGCGAAAATTCACTGCAAAAATTTAATTTTTTGCAAAAAAAAAAAAATTACATAGGAAATTAATTTAATACAAAATGTAAAAAAATCAATTCTAGCTAAAAAAATGTGTTATGTCACAAAAAAGTTTTCACATAATTTTTACAGAGATAAACTTACCAAATAAATTTAAAAATTACATTTTTTCTAATACTTACCTATCCCTTTAAACGTAGCAATGAAATGAATGCACCTGAAACAAACAAAAAAAACTGTTTCATCTCTATGTTTTTGACAAGTTTTAAGGTGTTGTGGTCTCAGTATTGAAATAATAAAATCCATATCTAGCGAGATAATTATTTGTTAGTTAGTAATTAAATTAAAGACTGCAAGAGTAAAAGTGTATATATATATTTATATATATATATATATATATATATATATATATATATATATATATATATATAAACACACACACACCATTTGGCTGAACTCTTTATCAAACATTTTTTTTCATACACCATATCCATATTTATTTGGATGTTGGTGTAGTTGCCTCTGAGAAGGAGGGGTGGAGGCTTTTAGGCGAGGATGAGTGTCAGCGGGGGTGCGCATGACTTCCGTAGAGATAAAGGTAAAGGAACACTAACACTCAGACCTGAAACCAGGGAGATCACATTCAAGAAACGAACACGGTCCCTTTGTCAACCGGTCAGGAGCTCTTAAAAATTGGCGTTTTCTTTTGGGAACAAGCTACAATTCCAACTACTAAAAGGACGAAGTTATGCAACAACAGGCCAACCAACAAAAATATGTTTCCGATAAACTGACAATTAAAGTTGACTTCATAAAATATGCAAACAACGTAAGCCCATAGATAACAACAAAATTCAGGTTAGGCGTTCTTGATTTATTTGGAGTTATATCAGTCCATAGAAAACAGATGGAGCCAAAACGTCACTTGCATTGACATTGTTAGTTGGTCTGTTGTTGCATAACTCCGTCCATAATTTCGTGTTACTTTCTCGATTGGCTTTCGACTCTTTTGACAGTTCCTCGAAGTTGATGGGCCAGTAACAAAAACTTAATTAAATTTACAGCCCATACCACTGTATCAGCGAGCAGCTAATGAAAAGCTGTTGTCTGTTTCAGTACACAAATATTCTTGTTGCTAGCCTACAGGTCAGTGAACCCACGAATTTTTCCTGTCTTTACCTACATGGCATAATGGGAAGGTAGGTATACGATGCGCTGCTGTGCCGTATAATGCCGAGTTACAGCAAAACGGGATCTCGCTTAAATATTCTCCGTGTTCGAATATCTATGTATCCCAATTTTAATGACGATCTCTTGAACGGCATAGAAGTTGATGCGCCGCAGCGCCATCTGGTGTCGGATTGGAGAGTTAGAGTAAAATGTATAGCTAGAGAGGATGATTCATCGCGGGAAAACTTGACTGTTTGCTGGGTTTCAACGCACGTTCAGTTTACCAGAAGACGACTGACTTTCGCTTTTATGTGGAGCTGTCGCCCTATTTGGCTGATCCAATAAGAATCCCGCTATTGTAATATTTGATGCCGGTTATTTGTTTACAGACAACTACGTTGTATCAGACGTGCATAACCCAATCGTATGTGTTGCAATTAACTACAGAGTTTTCAAGGGTATGTTGGCACTAAACATTTCCGCTATACACCATCCTTAGAGACACTGGAAAATCGTGCAAATGTTTAAAATAGTCTCCAATAAACTGTATTATATTAACCGTGGCACGTGTGAACAGTTTTGGGACAAATCACACACGCTGTGTGTCCAAGCTGTGCAGTTCTAACTGGGCCTGTTGTAAAATATACAAATACACGATAGCCAATGTTGATAAGAAACATTCAGTGTTATATACATCACGTTGGAGCCTAGTAAACAGTCAACTATTCCCGCGAATTTCCAGTGTCTCTAACCACTCTCTCTCTATAGTTAGCATACACACCTTCTCCATGAAAAAGTACATATGTGCCACGTTTCATGATAATTGGTCAAACGGTGTTGAAATGTATCGATCTCATACATACATAGACACCAACAACAATATTTATATGTGTGTCCAGAAACAATATCATGATAAACACACCACGCGATTTCCAGGGTTAAACTGGAGAAGAAAATGTAAGCGGCAAAATGTTGTACAGTGACAGTTTATGTCCACAATGTGGCAACATTGCACAGAGATAGTTCCCTCTTGCTTTCCATGTCCAGGTGTTATTTTATGTATGTTACGTCAAGCCAGAACAGTAGGAATAGTTAGAGCCACGATTTTATGGCGAAAATATTTTTGCAACATTTGAGTTCAATGAGTAGACGCAATGATTTTTGGGGAAAATAATTATGCAACGTTTTCTTTCAATGTCTCACGTGCACATATCTACAGCTCTGCTTCATGGTCAGTGATTGGCTGTTTTTAACTCTCGACGTATTTGGGATCTACTTGCAAATCACAGACGGGTGATATCGCAGTGACGCAATTCTCATTGGTACAGTCAGATGAGTGAGGCCTCTACAGGAATGCACGCTGTCAATAACTACGTACCAGAGCTGCAGATGTGAACGTGAGGCTTTGAAACAAAATGTTGCATGATTCTGTTCACCAAAAACCATTGCCTCTTAATGAGTTATGTGCGCATCTGCTGCTCTGCTACATCGTCTGTGATTGGATGATTTTATCCTCACTTTCCTTGGGAAATTACAGATGTACGTAGTAAAAATAATGTTATTCTGACCGGTGCACTGAAATGAGAAACAAGTCTGAACAAAGACACACTACTAATAACCATGAAGCAAAACTGACGATGTGCACGTGAAACACTGAAACAAAGTGGGGTAAAAATCTTCTCGCGACAAAATCGTGGCCTTACTATAGAGTAAGATATTTGCGGAGCGCAAGAGTGAACTAACTACGGTTGTCATATTGTGGATGTAAAATGTAATCACAGAACATTCTGCCACTAGCATTTCCGTCTCTAGTTTAGCCCAGGATTTGAGTGGCAGTTGCGGCTTGTGGCTTGTTGCCAGGGAGGGCTGCAGTTTCCAATATCTGTACAGGATTGTGCGCTGGTTGATTCTACAGCCACTGACACGCTGATGTGCAGGTGCCCCTTACTACTGAGTGGTCACAAACGATCTATTAGCCGGAAAATGTTTCATGGCAGTTGGTCTACGGCGCGTTCATCGAGAGTGTACAGTTCCGACTATGTGCAGCCCCACCTGGCCACAACCCACGAGCCGCCACTGTTGAGTGGTGTGGTAATTATGAGGTTGTTTCTGGACAGCCTGTATAGGAGAAGAACTCCATATGAATGTATCACATTCCGCCCTACTTCATCCTGTATATGCATGCATCTAAACGACACCCCAGACAAGGTTGGTTGATGCAAACATTCCCCTCTGTGCAAATGTGTCCGCCGTAGCTCTCTGAAGGGAGATGGCTGGGACAGGGCAGCAGAGACTCGTCAGTAATACAGCGACCTGAGTGCCCTGCGTTCTTATGGCTGCACACGCAGGGCGTAGCGTCACGCAACATCTGTGTACACACCGGGCGCGCCGGGTCTCAAGAGTAATGGCGCCGCACCGCGACGGAGACAACGTAAACACGGCATAAATTCTACGTCGGGGGGCGTCTCCTCGGAGCAATGGTCTCAGCTGGCGCAGGTTCTCACGCTAGTCGACCCCAGAGTGCCGTCAACTTCGGGTTTCCGAGACACAGTCTAATCCTTTATCCTGTGCTGCTTCCTTCGTCTTAGTCGCAACAACACAGTTACTCCATGTTCATATTTACCTTACAAGCAAAGTACTTCCACTTGAAGGGCATTCAGGCATAAATCTTTCTGTCATTATATTGGCGACAGTGAAATATTAGGCTATAACAATTACCTTCAAACATTTAAAAAAAATTAATTTCTGTATTTTATCGTAAACTTTTTAAGTGTAAAAAATTGAAAATTTTTATCTTCCTTTTTTAAAAAAACTTTTGTCTCGGCAGGTGTATTTCTTGCCATTGTATAAATTTTTTGTGAGTAATTAAAAAAATTATGGAACTAGACCCTAAAAATAACATAAACCGCAATATTTAACTTAAAACTTGTCTTGAAAGTCGGTCAACAAGCTTTTGTGTATCATATAACAAAATGTTCAGTAAATTTTAAAACAAGAAGCCGGTTAAGAATTACGGTCCCCAGTTTGAAATTATTAACACGACATGAACAAAATACCTATATTAAATTCACGCGGCCTTTTCGCGTACCGCATTTGTACCAAGGTTTATGAAATTAGGTCCACGAATTTTATGTTATAGGAACACAAACACACCTGCTCGCGAGCGTGGTGACAGATAAATCACAGATAAGATGAAACAATATATGGCTATTATTTCTTCGAAAATTTGACTGAAACATACACACGTTTACTCTTACGCAATAGTCTCGATTCCGTTACCAATCGTCATACAGTCGACTGTTTGAGTGTGAAGTTAAAAGCACTGCCGACAACAATGCTCATCATAATTTAAAAAATAAATGCTAGACTTTTTTTAAATTTAGTTTTAAATTTCAACAATTTTTTAAATAACAAAACTATTTTATTGTGGCATACAACATCGTTATTCCCGGTAAACGTTTGTTCAGTTTGGTATGTCAGTTGGGTTTAGTGGCGAACATAAAATCGTAAAATGCAAGTTTTGACGTTTACTAGTCGTTACGCAATAACCTTGGAGATTAAGGAATTTCATAAGAGCAAATTTTAGTCAGAAGTTATGTCTTAAACAAGAAAAAAAATAGCTGGTACCAATATAAAAATAAAAATATGACGTTGAAAATTGTCGTAGACCGTGCCAATGGGCATTATCTTTTATTCTCTCCAATAGCACTGTAATCGTTTCGGCGCGCGCTGTTACCAAAAATCTCCACTTTTCATTATATAACTTTCATCTTATAGGTTTTGCATACAGATAAATATAAATATACATAAAGACTTGGTATAGTCTGTTATTTAGAACAGTCTGAGCAGTTGAAAATAATAATAAAAAATGTTGCACTTTTTGTTGTTTTCAAGGTTCCTTAGTAACGTATGACTTAAAATATTTATGTACACGAAGAAAATAATTCTTTACCGTCAAGAGGTTTACAGTTAAATTTATGGTAAACTTACTGTACTTCGTGGGCTGCAACATCTTCAGTAATAGAAATATGTTACGTATTTTAATTTGCTGTTTTAAATTTTGTAGATTGATCTATTATTGCCGAAACTACACATTCCTTCTCTCTGTTACTAACCTATTGAACTCGATGTGTAGATCCTTCCCAATTGTATAAAGCTCTCAAAGTGGTTTATCAAGATATTACGGCATATCAAGATATATTGAGTTTACCCGATGTATATAAATTTTTTTTATATTTTTGTTTCATAACTATATCATCAAGAAGTTGATACACTTGTTCATATCTGAAACTATATAATGAAAGAGAGCGAGAGTGTTGTTCAAAGTTGACTGAATTTATTTAAAAATAATAACACTGTCGAAAAATCTTCTATCGTTTTCTTGTTTACAACACGCACCCCTGCAACATCAGAGAGCCGAAGGTCGCTCCAGACTTCTTGTTTCAAAATAAAAACGTTCGCTTTTCTTTACTGATGTCAAGTTCTGTCCAGAAAAGTAGTAAAAATGCTCTCTAAGCTGTTTTCTTTTTCGCGTAGTTTTTAAACCTGTTCAGCAGAACACCGGTTAGTATAGTGGCTCGATAACACGTGACTTCTTGTTTCTGGTGATTGATTTCGAGACTGTTTTTTTTTAAGGATAATTAATACGTGCGTGTTATTTTCCTTTTTCTACCCGTATATGTAGGCCTAAGTTATTTATGTGAATTACGGGTTGTGAAACACTCAAGAGAAGCAGTACAAGATGCTACAAAGTAGGGAGCTAACGAATTATGAATATTTTCCACATAGTATTAAGGGCCTCACCTACCACGCGCTTAAAAAGTGTTGCAGCGTGTTCGTAAATATGTTGTTTTAAAGAAACTACTCTACATGTGTCCAATGTGTCAATCTACGAAAAGAAAATACTCTCCAAACACTGACTGAAGGGTCGTTTCAAAGCATCATATCATGTCGATTAGTAAAATCATTTCCGAGATCCTCGAAATGGCTAAAAATAAGCTTTTTCGACATGTCATATCTGAAAAACTACTCACGGTATTCGTGTGAAACTACTCTAGAAACATGCAATGGACTTTGCTTAAAATTTTCTAGCAATAAAAGGATGGGGTCACCACTGAAAGTGTCAGTTAAGCGAGTGATCTACAATACCACTGCACGCCGTTTGTGTCTTGCGGTAGAGGCGATACCGCACCAGACGAGCCGGTTAACATCGCCCTTGGCGCCGTGCCTTACACACATAAACACACATCCAGTAGGCAAGCACCTAAATATGTGCACCGAAATAAAGGAAATTTCAAAACAGCCGGCTGTTCATAATAACCCTTCACGCCCTTGGGAAGAAACAACAAAATGGTACATTAATTACTCCCGCGAAATGAAACCTCGTACGACAGGCGAACAAAAATTTCCGTAAACAAAGTTATGACGATACTGTAAAGAGTGAGTTACGGCTAACCGTTACATTCATTTGTTCGCTGTAATTAATCCCGCTTTAAATTTAAATTTTAACAGAAACTGATGTTGACGAAACAGTGCCGGATTTATTCTGTTCCGTCCTGCACCGTTTTTACACGATACTGGTTTTTCCGTCATCCACTTCATTGTAAGAATCTCCATCACCCCAACCGCGTTCTTGTCTCAGACCGATGCTACTCTTATGAAAGTGATCTCACGTTTTTGTCAGATGTATCGGTAGTGATTAAAAATTGTACGTGATATGATCATTTTCCTTTATAAAGACCATATTAGTATTATTATGAGTTCATATCAATGGACGAGTGCGAAATAGTTTCTAATTTTGAGGTGATATAAAAAAGTAACGCATAATATAACTAGTTGCAAATACTATATAACTTAAAAATATTAATATACCAAAGAAGTATAAGTTAGTTACTGAACTTCGTAGCTTGTCGGCGATCAGTTAAAAGCGCCCGCCATACGCCCTGTACTTCTGAATAATGATAAGGCCTAATTTTCTTCCGTTATTTTAATTTGTGATGAAGTTCCACAGCCCTAAATATCAATTATTTAATGAACTACACAATAAAACTATTTGAAGGTTTTTACGGACTTCAAAGTTCCAGTTTCGTCTTCCTACACAGATTTTTAATGAAGTTTCTGGCCAGTAATTTTAAATATGCTAAGCGAAAGCATAATGAAATATTTTACATACCGGAAGGAAGTAGGAATTCGGGCCCGTCGCAATGACATCATATATTGTTTTCAGTGGCATTGTGATAATATTCACAGTGCAATATTTTCACGCCAATGCTGTAACTCATTATCATTAACATCACTTTTAGTGGACGCGAACTGTTGATACGAAGAAACAGAAACAGGACTAAAAAAGTTGCCTGATGTGCAACATGGTATACAGGCTGTGGCAGTAAGATCTTCCGTTAAAATAAGGTCTATTAAACCTTATCAATGAATGATGCATGCGAAAGTAAGTTTTCAGTTGCACTAAGCGTAATTTCGGAAAGGGTAGCAACAAATTGCTTAAAGAAATCTTTCAGTAAGGAGTATATGGGAATAACTAAGTAATTCGTATGTTTCAGTGATTAAGGAAGAAAATAAGTCATACAAAACGTCCGCTGAACTAGTGGTTTGTAATTTTTTACCGGCGACTCCTAGAAAATTTCCATATTCATGGTTACAGTTCGTGAAATTAAAAAGTTTCATAACTCGGTCTGGAAAAATTAGAACTCGGAATGTAAAGAGGATGAAGAAAGCAGGTAGCAATATTGATTATGCTAACGAAGCTGAATTTGCACGTGAAGACGAGAAAGTTCTTTTTTATTATTATAAATGTCAGATTAACATACAACGCGTGTGTTTATGAACTGTTGCGTTATGTACAACAAGGATTCTCACAGTTTATAACGTAACTAATCTTAGGAACTAGTGTCAAACTTAGATCATTGTTCTGTAGAGAGATATGTTATTTCAATATTTGAAATTGAAATTATAAATTTGAAATTGAAATTATATTTACAGTACAGTCCTGTAAAGCCGTAAGGTGAGCGAAAAATATTTGCTGTACATCTATAAAACAATATTTTACTCGGGACATAAATCTGTAAGAATGTTGGAATATATTTCAACCATTAAAAGAATTTTATATATATATATATATATATATATATATATATATATATATATATATATATATCGAATATATTTAACGAAGAACAAATCAAAGACGGATAAAACTTATTTGAAACGTAATTTTACTGCTCGCTACATTTAAACATGAAATTGATTAACACATAATACATGACAAAATGAATTTTATGAAAACGTTAAATAGTTGTTACATTCAGTGATTAAATATGTATATATATATATATATATATATGTATGTATATATATATATATATATATATATATATATATATATGTGTGTGTGTGTGTGTGTGTGTGTGTTTGTGTGCGTGTTTTTTGAAGAGGCCTATAACATATCTAGAAAAAGGAGGGGGAATTAGATCACTGCGTTAAAATCAATTTTTGTAAGATTTTATTAATTAGCTACTAGGAAATAGTAAACGCACGCCAAATAAAATTAATGAGATTTTATTTAGTTTGAGAAGGAAAATAATAAATCACTAACATTAACTAGTGAACTTAGTATGGTCCACAGTGTTGCCTTTATAAATTGGGTTAGCCAAACAAATATCGTGTCAACTTTTTAAATTATTTTTCTTGCTTCTTTGGGGAACAAATTCTTACTTAAAAACTCGTTCCAGATAAGCCCAGCAGAGTGATGGGATGTGGCTAATAAGAATTTAATCTGGAAAATATGCTTTGTTCATGTTAATGAGTCTGGTACTGTAGATAAAAAAACGCAGAGCTCGTTACGTATGTGTACCGGAATTAAATATTTTTCGTTGCCACGAAAGGGATTAAACTAGTTAATCAAGTGTTAATTTCAATTCAGAATTTAGTCAAATTTACAGACACAAAATATTAGGTAGAGAAAAAAAAATCTTTATGTAAAGGTAATGAAACCAAATGTTTTATCCTCAGGTTTTTTTGCTAACAACACACTCTTTTAGAAAACAAAACATTTTCTGACGCGTATCATTCTTTATTAAAACTGTTATATTTAATTTTATTACCTCAAATACACGTTTACTTCGCAGCTAGCAAAAGTACACGCAGATTGAATTCATTTCTGTATATAATTTTTTGATAGTTTATATTTTGCTACGCATGAAATCTTTTTGTATAAATTATTCTATTAATTTAAACGCACGCTTAAATATGCGGTTCCGTAACTTTACTTATTAATTTAACATTTTAGTAAATTTTGTAAGAGGAATATTTTTTATGTTTGCGGTATTTGACAAAACTTCTAAGTGATTCAGAGAAGATTTGTTAAATAGTTTAGCAAGAAATAATTATCTTTAATTTTCGCTAGAATTAACAGTACACAGTTACGTTCTACCAAAAATTTTATGTCAAAATTGAATATATCCCCTTTAATGTAAGAAATGGAGGAAGCTTATAATTTATTGGAAAGGAAACAATTTTTGTAAATACCGCAAACATTCGTTCTGACTCTGTTTATAAACTACAGCAATAAATTGTGAAATTTCTGTACATCTAATGAAAGAGGACAAATTGTTATGAATGAACGTGTCTGTCAAAACCACGATCCGTTTGTCAGTCTCGGAGACAGTGGAAATTAGGTTTTGCTGGTAAAATAAATTAGCGTTTCTCTGATGCACACAAAGACTAACTTTGCAGTTTGCGTTTCATTCCAATTCGACATATTTATGTAGGTAATATAGTTCTGTAGTCAATGTCTGCAAGGAAACAGAGTTCAGCCAAATTAAATGCAATACACTATAAATAATTGCATCTTAAACAAGCAATACATTTTGGTTTTAAATAAGTTCTCATTAACAGCCTACTAAAATAATTGTATATGGTGCGTGTAAAATTTTAGTAATTCATAGAAAATTACAGCGTAATCGTGAACTAAATACTTATTTTATCTAAATGACAAAATATCTACAGTTTTGTGGAAATTATTTAGTGTACAATACAAAAATAAATTTTCATCATTAATTTCAGCTACGAATTTTTTTCTAGTCATTCTCAACGCACAAGTTTTTGACAAATAATTTTATAATGAATTGGTTAACTGTATTCCTCATTGTTGGGGTAAATATTTACGTGAATTTTAACTGCTTGTACATAAAATACATAGTTTAGTTACTCGCCAAGAGTGAGATCATTAACACCATGAACATGCTGACATAATCAGTACGTTCCAAAAGTGACAATGATCGCTGCAGTAGTTTTGAGTCGAGAAATTACAGAATTATGTAACATATATTGCTATCTTACACGACAAATTTGAAAGAAGATAAATTTAAATATAGTGGATTAAATATAAATTTAAATATGCCTACAGTGGATGTTCATACGTATTTGACGTTAGGTATAGAATACTTATCTGTATAACCTAAAATGCCACCCTTTTTAAAACCGCAATTTGAAACAAATGCGTTAAAAATTCTCTGCTATAGGCTAATGTTATTACGCCAAATATGGAAGCAAAGTGAAGAAGATTACAATGAAAAATTTATGGAATTCTATCTTAGAAAGGAGGCGGCCAAAAGAGGCTTATTTTTCTGAATGTATTTCATATACTTAATTACTCTGCATATCTTGTATCTATCGCTGTTTTACAACAGGCTTTCGTCAGACTTGGAAGGCATGCCTTATTAAATGGCCTAACACAGATCACGTGCTTTCAAAATATGTTGAAAGCTATTGTAACGTGACAATAAACCTTACTGTATTCATACAGTGTATTATTCTAACATGGGAGCTCTATAACATTAAAATCTAAAAAACAGCAATACTTTGATTGATAGTTAACTCTTAAAATATTAGTAATTATTTTTTTGTAAACAAAACAGAAGTTTATATCTCAGTAGGATTTATTATTGTAGGCCCGCTACTTTGGAAGATAATAGTCATGAATTTATAAAGAAATTATATTAATTTTTTTAAATTTAAATATATTTTTCTTAAGATCCACAATTTTCTCGTAGCCCACTGCATGAATAAGCAAATATAATAAATTTAAATATTTAGCATTTCGTTGTCCATTTCTGAATGTAGTTTTGTGTATTTTATTGGTCCACCGTTCTGGAATATTTTATTAAACTGTTACTTAAAAGTCTTATGTCATATCTAGAGAACTATAAAACATTTTAAACAATAAGTTTGTACTTCCCAAAATATTAATTAAATAATTAAATTTAAGCAAACATAACGTTACAGACTAGTCATTTCTTGAAAAATATTTTTACATTAACAAGAAAATATTTTTGTGGCACATTGGAAACCGCGTAATAATTTTCCGAAAAATGGAATGCGTAATTACTACAAGGATCCATCTCAACAAATGTGACATTATAGTCTAAAACACTAATTTTAAAATATTGCGGTTATTTGAAGTATTTGAATTTTAATTAAATTTGAATAAACCCTTTTACGTAGAAAGTATTAACTTTCAGAAAATCCTATTTAAAACAATCTTGCTGGCATTTAATGACCTAAGAACAAATCTATGAATTTAATTTTAAACTTCTACATCTGTTTATTCCAAGTTTGGCACGTAAACACGGCCATACAAATAATACTTTAATATCTGTAATACAGTTTTGAATTTCGTTAACATTTTAAAACATCTTTATTTTTAAATGTTTAATATGTCGGTATATAATTTAAACTCAATATATTTTCTAATATTTACCTTTCATGAACCGTCCATTGTACGCAAGAAGTTACCAAACGCAATCATTAAGTGAACAAATATGAAATATCTTCTTGTCAATGTCTTATAAGATAGTGGATCTAAAAAATTAATTGTATGCTTCATCGATTCATGGCAGGATTGGCATTTCAAAGGTAAAATAATACTTGGTTTTAAAATATACATTAATATAATAAATATAATAAATAAATGTCCCCGAAATGTCAGATATTTATTTATTTTCAATTAATTTGTACCAACTTTGAGGAAAGAATGCCAACTTGTAACGCTAGTTACTAATTTTTAGTTTTTGCAAAACGTTTTTCTTGAGTTACGAAACGGACAACTTAAAATACGGCATGATGTTGTCGTCAGAGAGAAATTACGGTATTACAGCACCATAAAAAATGAAAACCACGTTCTACCTCCATCGGCATCTCCTGGCATCAAGAGAAATGTCTCGCCAACGCTCCTACATCTCACGAAAGAGAACTCAAAGTAATCTAATTTCCCTCCGACGAGTCGTTCGACACAACGGGCCTTACATCGATAACAGTATCTTCCTTATCAGCAGTCGTCGATTCCGCTGATTAAGTTATATGAGGGTGAAGGGTAAGTACAGAAATAGAATTCAACGCAATCGTCAAGTCTTTTTCCCCCCTAACTATCTGCCATTTCGTATAACTTCACTCTTCGTCTCATAGTGGTTGGTATTTTATAAAGAATTGTATGTGAACATCATATAAAAATTGTGTCATATCATATACATGGAAGTCAAATAAAAAAATACACTAAGCTGTTGCCTATAATAAGATAGGAAATAAACATCAATAAACATAGAAGTACATTTATGATTGCAGATATTTTCGAAGTTATTTCCAGTAATGACGATTAAATTAAAACCGTTAACTTCGTACAGCTTTAATAACACACGTGATTCCACAAAAAAGATAACTTATAATTTATACAATTTTAATAAAATAAGATTTTTATTTTTATAAATTTAACAAACCTATAATTTAGTCATAAAAATTGGTGAATTCAAAACGTTTAAAGATGAATGCGTGTCACAAAAAAAAAAAAGAGAAAATTTCCGTGGCTGAGTGAAGGTTCTTCAAAATATTTGTAACGCTTGGCAACCAATGGAGAATATTCCTTCTGTCGTGTCGTAGTTGTCGTAGTCAGCCGAGAATGTACGTTCTCATGTGTGTTTAGGTAGCATATGTTTGTGTGTGTGTGTGTCAGTAACGACCCAGGGGAAACGGAGAGAAGGATAACGATAATGAGGTCAGTTCTGGCTGCTCTGATGTCCAGTAACGAGGAGTTGAGGAGGATATCTGCCTTCCGGAGCTGTTATGTGGCCAACAAGCACTGTCTTCATCAGAACTATGCAGTCTGTCTTCTGCGCATCCCTCTCGTCTACAAGAATTAATGAAATCATTTCTGTTTAAGGGTTTTAAGTAGAAAATTCTTTTCTGCATAAAACATTAACAGTTATATGCATTTTTAAACACTTCTAAACCAAAGGGAATGTTTTGGTTAAAATACATTAAAATGTAATATAGGTACATCCATGTTTCTGACGTTATTATTGATTTGTTCTGAAGGGTCAGTTGATTAGAGAAAAAGTCACTTTAATGGCTAAACAAGAACGTTATTAATTGGTTGTGTCGGCTATAACTTTTAAATGTTGCCACCAGTAGTTTAATTTCGTCCGATAAGTGAATCCCTTTCCCATTTCCAAATCGCATAGTAACATTGCTGTGTATTTAGTAGTATTTTTATTACATATAACTTTAATTATATGACTACGATGAGGTGATAGTTAATTGCAAGTTATTGAACTCTGTAGTTTGTTACTATTTCAGATTGCTGGAGTAAAACTAAACACGCAGTATGTAAGTTACATGCCGTAAATAGGGGCTACTTTGGACTAGCCAATTGGTAGGGGGATGGGAATTGTTCCACTTACAATGTTGGTATTTATGCTGTTTAGTAAATAGAGTTTCAAATGTAATCTAGATGGATCAAATGTGTTTTTTAACACTCAGCTTCAGTTTCTTGTGTGTTTACCAAAATAACTCAAAACTACGGTGCAGAATCATATAGCAGAACAAGCTCTGTGAAATAGGGCTGATAAAATAATTAAAAGTCAGATATTCTCAGCAGAAATTCTTAGTGTAAACCTAACGTAGTCGCATGTAGATATCACCAGTGACTATCGGAAAACGGGATTTTCCGCACACGAGAAATGTTTCGGTCGATGTCATTGATCGACGAGTTTTCTTGGGTACTTCCCGTTTCTCCCGCCAATTCATTCCAGCGATTCTCCATACTCCCCTCATGTCACATCTCACCAGCGATGAAGACCACTATCGATGGAAGTTTTGTGCTTTTTTGTCTGGTGACTGACAAATATAATTCTGTATCATACATGATTATAGCTCACAAAATAATTGGAAATCCCTTGCACACTAAGTATCGACTCGAAAAAGTTTAAATGTAAGCTAGTGTTCTCTTTCATTAGATATAGTTGTTTTTAAGATGTACGACTACGAACTTCAATACCATAAGTATTTTAGTGAAATTTTAATTTTAAATTTCCTTGTACGGTTGTCATTTCAACTGAGTTATGAATGTTCCACCAATTAACATTTTATGATGAGCACAAATGAAATTTTATTGATGGACAATACGTGTTACTTATTTTCTGGTGTAATCACGTGTCCGGTTTTAATTGGTTTGGAAAAGTGCTCCACTGTTATTCGTGCAGCTCCAACCACCGCGCTATACAGGATGTCCAGAAGCAACCGCGTAATTAGCACACCACGTGCGAATAGTGGCCTAAATTGGAGGCGAACATTTTAAATGGTAAAATGTTGTACAATGGCATATCGTCAGCTTAGTGCAAGAACTGGGTTACTTAAATGTTCCAAGATAAAATAATCTGCAGATGTCTACGCTACCCTTATGATTGTTCCTTTTGATATGCATACATTTAAAAATGTGTTAATTAGCAGTATTGACGCAACACAAATGTGCATTTCAAAAAATAACTAGTTGTACGACTAAAGCAATTTTCAGTGTTATAGTTGGATATCTCCAGCTACCTAGTTACCTAGTTGTAGCATTAAGCCGACGATATAACTTGCACAATACGGCAACGTAGCATTGCAGTTAGTCCGCTCTTGCGCTCCACAGACATCGTACTTGTGTTACTACTACTGTTCTGGCCTGAATATTATGAGTGCAGATTAAAATCCAGAGCAATCGAATTATGTTCCTACGTTCACTTGACGTTAACGTACACGTTATAATACCTGAGCGTGGCGTGCAAGAGGGATCTTTCTCCGTGCATTGTTGCCACATCGTGTACGTAAAATGTCGTCGTACCACATTTTGCCTCTGACATTTTCCTCTCCAATGTTGGCAAGAATTCTCATGGTGTGCCTATTACGCTGTTGTTTCTGGACATCTGAATAGCACTGTTTCCTGTCCAAATGTAAATTTTCGAATGTACAGTACAGGCAAACAATTTTCCAAAATTACAAATTGAATGGTGTTATGCAGAAGCGATTCAAGCCACAAACGTAAAGAACAGATAAAAAACAAGCTCTTGCATTATTTTTCATTAAAACTTCAGTAACTAAGCAACCAAAGTCAAACAGAGGTAGGTTATTTTAAAATGAGATATATTAAATAACAAAATAACAACCAATTTCTTAGTAACAACTGTTTAGGTTGCACTTTATCAGATGTGGAATGGTCTTCTTCTGCATAACACCATTCTATTCTTCCAGGCGCTGTGCGCACTTGGTCCTTTTTCAAGTTTTCTTTCTATCGATTTCAAGAAGAATGAAATGAAAAATTTTGAAACAAAGCATAATTTCACCGTAGGCAAATATTCGTTCGTCAAATCAGTAATACAAATCCTTCAAATTTTATTTTCATTCTCATGCTAATTCACGAACTGTATTTCTAATAGTTTGCGTTTACTTCTAAGTCATCACAAACTGCTCATAAATGCCGTATGTTGTCAGGACACATAACTTCGTGCAAGTTGCCACAACGACCACTCTAATGGTTACCACTTTCAGTTTAAGTTTTTTTTTTTTTTCAAGCACGTATCCCCTAAGTTTATTATGGAACGATAGGAGAAATGTATACATTAAGGAACACATAAAACGTATAGACTTAACATTAATTTATGGCAATACTTTTAAGTTTGTAGCTGTAGGCCTACTGAGTTCGCTTACAAATATTTCAGCCGGATTCTTATTCTGTGTGTATATAGAGCTTAATTTTAAATGCGCTTATGTACAAGCCCTTGAGCTAAAAATAGTTTTAAATTGTATTTACAAATATTAAAACTATGCGTTTATTATGTCACGCTAATTATTAAATTAAGTCATTTCAGTAGCAGAATTTATGTTACGAAAAATTATTACGTATTGTGAAAAGACGTCTGCAGTCACATACAGAACACACTTTAAATTATACTGTTGAGTGATAATTTTTAATGTATTTACTTATTACGGATTCCGACACGTATTGTATATTTTTGAAACTTAAAAGAGAATTCGTTCACTAAGCCTTAACAAATGTATTTCTTTTTTATGTTCGTTCCCCCTCCCCCAGTATTTGTTTAAATACACTTAACGTTAAATTTAATAAAATATTGTAGCGTGTTACGATACTATTTGATAAAAAATTATTCTTCTGTAAAGAACTTTACTACGGTGAAAATTACGTTATTTGTGGCTCTTGACAAAAAGAATACAGTATGTAAATTTCGGAAGCACAACTAAGACGAATATTCGCAGGAGCGGCGGGCAGACGGCCGTTGTAAAAGCTGGCTTGCAGCACGTGCGGATAACTGCCGAGGCAATTACGCTATTATGTCCTCACACCACGCCGTGCATCCCTGTGGAGTCGGCCAACGCTGCTAGGCGGGCTAGCCTACCCCGCAGGCGCTGTCCTGCTGTGAGGAACATTAGCACGGAGGCTAGTTTTTCACGCTTTCAAGGCACATTAAATTAATGGGAAACAATGCGGGAGGCACTAGCACGTGCATCAACCTTCCGACTCGAAATGTGTTTACCGATTCCGTAAAGCGGTGTTAATTTGTGAGAGTATGGGTGACTCTGTGACTCTCAAAATGGTTTGTGTTTAGGTTGAGAAAAAATAAGTAACTATATTTAAATATTACAAATCATTACGTGTTTCTTTACTAAACTACTAAAATTAAACATTGTAATCGGCATAAAATCACCTCCATCTGTCACAAAACGCTTGACGTTATGCACATTAGACCTGTGGTATTGTACCTCCGGGCACACAGTTAGTTTACACACATTTAACCACAGAACTACAATTTAGCTTAATGATACTGCACAATCCAACTAAAAAAAGTAATTGTTTCATTTACTTCCACAATCCTTGTTTTCTCCCGCTGGTAAAACATTACAATTGTCCTTTCATAATGAAGTGTGTTAATGCGTTTATAAAAAATGCTGTTAATGTATATTTAAATTGTCCATGACGTGTGCATAGTAGAAGTATTGCCACACTTACAAAATTATGATTCAAATTAATATTCACTTAACATGAAGTGAAAAATTCTTGGCATTACGTAACGAAGATCTGGATACTGTGTGGGCCTAATCAGTGACAGACTACTTACTTTTCTATTTAAAAACCAAATTCAAAAATTGGTTTTCTGTGTAGCATTTCTCATTCCATTATCAAACAATGGACAAAATGAAATCAATATTTTTAGATACTCTGTCATAAGCATAAAATTAACACGCTTGGTCCTGGATTATTCTATGTGAAGGATAAAAAGCATGGTGCTGTATTATACTTTTTCTGGTAAAAGTTCGTATTTTCAGTAGTGAGTAATTAATGAGATAAAAGTCAATGATCCACTAATTTATGGAAATTATGGTACTGGCTTAGTTACATTTAAAAAACCGGGTATAGTGTCGGTTCCCTGTTAAGTTGAATATGTTACATATTTTACCTTTAGTGTAGGGCGTTTAAGACAAACCAGTAGGCAAGCTTCCGACCATTGTCAATATTGATTCTGCACTGTCAGTAACAATTAGCACATTCATATTACATAATACCACAAAATTCACTATTCGCAGTGCGCCTGAATAACTACATTTAGTGACAGGAAATGTTTTATTTACGCGAACTTTATGATAGACTCCACAAACATATGCATGCGCTTGACATCTCCATTTTTTTTTTCATTAATTAATGACTCAGATATGAGGAGCTGGGATTCATAACGGTGTAAGTCACAAATATTTGGTAGTGCCGCTTTTCTTTATTTTATTAAAATTTTTCGAAATAATATTCTGTAACAAATATTTCACTCTTAGCTGAATTTCTGAATAACATTTGGGTATTGCAAGAATGTATTGAATTTTGCATGTGATTACAAAGATTGTTTACGAGAAAACTATTTTAACTGATTTACATCACTACAAGTCAAAGTCCTTCATATCACATTTGGCCAAGTGCTTAGTGCTCAGGAAATTGTTTCCTTTAGGCTTGTTATTTACGCATTTTTCATTTGGTACGCCTGATAAACTATGATAAATTGTACAGGCTTCTTAGATTTACAATGTTAAAAAGTAAACTGCCCTCAATCAAATACACAAAATTTCCCTTTCCTTAGCTGAGCTCGAATACACGCTTAAAAATGCAAGAAAACCAAGTCGGGTAAATTCATGATTCACTGTTCCCATTATCCGTACGAGCGAGATAATAATGAAATACGAGCCCTTTTATCCCTCACGTCAATATATTATTCCAGTCCTCGTGGCAGAAAAACAGAAGATCTTTTGTCTTCTGAGTATTTACAAGAGAGGCCCACGATGGTCGAGGAATCTGACCAATCACCTCCCACCTAGTCGATCCGAGTTCAATCCCCCGAAGCTTCGGTCCCAGATTGTGATAAACGTGACGGACGTTGACGTTGGCCAGCGTTTTCTCAGAGTACTCTCGTTTATCCCGCCTCTCTCATTCCATCGCTGTTCCACACTCATATCATCTTCACATATCCATTCTTCGGGTCGGACGGGCAACAAGCACGTCTCGCTAGTCGAGCAGCCGGACCAGTCTTCACCCCGGCCCTCTCTCACACACAATGTGACCCTGCCCGAAGGCGGGAACACGTAGTGGCAACATGGCCGAGTTACAATTGACAATCAGTTAATTTAATTGTCAAGTAACCAAAACTTGAAATAGAAAATTAAGTAAGTTATAAATAATATAATGTGTTTCGATAATATATAAGTACGTAATACGCGATAATATGCAATAGTATTTTATCACTGTATGATATATTAGGATCCGAAAATTAACAAAAGTAAGGTAAATTCTCAAATATTCATTCTCTCACACACGTGTATTATATAAATATAGACACATATTATACGATGTCAACAGCCAACGTAAAAAGTACTTTAGCACTGTATACAGTATTAGGATCCGAAAATGCCAAAATTTTAGGTAAAAACTCACTTTATAAATGTTCATTCTCACTCGTATGTATTATATATATATTTATATATATACATAATGCCTACAAACATAAGCCTCATAGTAATCACACCACGCAAATCTTGGGCTAAAGAAAAAATGCTAGCGGCAAAATGTTGTACAACGACATTTTATGTGCACAATGTGGCAACATAGCACTTTAGATAGTCGCCTCTTGCGCTCCACATATATTAATTTATCTTACTACTACTGATCTGATCTGCACATTATGGATGCAGGTTCATAACTCGAGCAGCCAAAACATGTTTCTACTTTTCTTAACGTTACATAAAATATTGCTTGGTCATGGAGTGGAAGAGGGGGCTTTCTCCGTGAAGTGTTGCCACATTGTGCATGTAAATTGTCGTGCAATATTTTTGCACTAACATTTAATTTCGTCTCTAATTTAGCTTACACACTAACACACACAAATATATGTGTGTGTTTATGTGTAACTGCAAAAATTGCCTATAATGATTAAGACATAACTAACAAAAAAACTTTATAAATATCAACGTAATTATCAAAACATATTTTTTTTTAATTTTCAAAGTTACACTTTCAATTGAAACCGCCACTAACAACATACGGTATTAGTTGCAGACACCTTAGGAATTACAATTATTCGACCATTCGAAACGTGGTCGTTTAGGTAATGACGTTGTAAAGTAATCGTGAAGCTCTTATTGGGAGTCCCGTAAATACATCAAAACTGTCTGGTATTATAGTGTAATACATAATTAAATTTCACAAACTTCATTACCTTAACGCATGTGCATTCCCATGGTTAGAACATAAAGGTCTGAATTTATTTATTGTGGTGTTTCACTGAGAGCCTTCTTCGATGATATGCAGCTGGCATGAGGCAACTCAAGTGAAGGAGCAGAAAATAAAGTTGTCAAAATGGCCCAATCGAGTCTTTCTCCCCCAGAGCCCCGTCGGATAAATATCTGACAGTGTCACTGAACTCTTGCCACGACAGAGTTGATCGAGTGGTGGTTTGCGAGGAGGGTTTGGGTAAAAAAACAGTGGCGGAGTCGTGAACATAGTTAGCTTGTGACACAGAAAAATGTATATTCAGATTATCCCATGCACCGCGACAGTAAAATGCCGATGTCAAGCAAAAAGCTTTGAGTTTGGGGAGATTATTAGTAGATTTAGTTACAAAGGGAAGCGAGGAATTCAGATATATAGCTGTTCTGCAGCAATATGAAAGTAGGTTAATTAACATACTCATAATTTCATTTTATAGTATTCAGTGTATGATACCAAAAATTTATATGAAATTTTTATACATTAACTTTTTAAATTAGGTCATCGTTTATTTTAACTCTTCCGCTTTCTTAAAATAAAATTTAAGGAAACACGAAAGAGCACTATCTATGACCGTTATGGAACCCTTAATAACGCCGATATAAATACCATTTAGAGCAAAAGAAACCACCTTCAAAATATCTTAATGATTTATATTTACTTATGTGCTATTATAATAAAATTACCGATATATTCACAAAATATGGATTTAAAGATGTCTGCGAGTTGGAAAAAGTAGTTACAATTTATATGTTACTATTAATGAAAGACCAGTATTTTAACCAGAAGAAGCAACACTACTGTATGTATGTAATTTTCTAGGTAAGTGGTGGGATGCCACATAGTGTGCCTTTATGTTTAAAATTATTTCTTAAAATAATTTTAAGAAGTCATAAGTAGCTGATTCGTACTCCCCACTCTCGCACTAACTCAGTACGCAAATGGAAAAGGAAAATATTAATGAATTATACAAGGTTGTATAAGGTTAGGGCAAAGTATTGAGCATTAGCTGCCAGAATTTACTTAACTTTGAGTTGAATTAAAACTTGAAAATAGCTTTAATGTAATATACAAATAATCACACAAAATAACACTTGCGATAAAGTTTTACAATTGTACAGAACCTCACGAGATTTATTTTAAATTCAATTCCCAATCATTATTTACTGGCAGGATCTGAATAATCCCGAAAAATATTTTTTGTAGGAATCAAAACAGAAAATTATTATATTCTTAGTTCTGAAAAATATGTAAATCTGTCAACAACAGTATAATGTCAACTTGAAACACATCTCTGTGTCTCAGGATTCTTTGGAAGTAAAGAAATTAAAGATCGCTGTATCCAAAAACTACACTATTTTCTTTACAACTTATGAACTGTGCATATTATGGCTATTTAACAACAATTGGAGGTAGCAATTCATTCTGTTCTGTAATTTTCACAGCTTTTAATGTTGGGAAATAAACTAAGTCGTAACTACGTAAACGTCACAAATCTTCAAAAGATATGACATTATTTTTATGCTCTACAGTAAAGGGGAGTTATCTTCTAAAATATCTTCTCGCTGTTAAAAGCCCAAATGTATGGCAATAATAACATAAATTTAAGAAGCCAGGTTGTCGTACTAGGCTGACCTATGTGACAAACAGCTGAGTAACGAACTTGCTTGTCTTGTCACCTGTATAGAACTCTTGCGCCACGTATCGAGAGAATAAGTAAATAGTAAAAGGTTCTTATTTTAGACATTTAATATCATCTTTTGCCCAATTTCACCGCGATAACGAGATTAGATTTAAATTCTTAAGGGAAATATCACTCCGTCTTCAGTCTACACCTACCTAAATTGGTGGCTGTTGACGGAACGTCCGACGAGCAAAAGCTCATCCCCCACGATTCTAAATGAGTCCGACAATCGGCCGCAAATGATCCCGACACAGCTGCCTCCACCAATTCACTCTGAACCATCAAATAACTTTACATTAGCCGACCAAGTACAAAAGGTATACAAACATTCCTTTTCAAATGAATTGATGAAATTACATAAAACTTTAAAATTCATTAACAATTCAAACTTGTTCGCTTCCAGTAATGCATAATATTAAGGGTGCGGTTCACCTAATTTTTCTACGTTTTTATTTATTTTTATGTTTGTATCAGATATTTATTTTCTTATTTTAATCATAAATTTTGACTAAATCTTCCTCTTAGGAAGTTTTTGTACCTCTTTGTACCACTTTACATTAAACTAATTAATTTGACAAATTCAACAAGATAAATAATTGCTTACACACAGGCGATGTGTTCTAGGGTTATATAGTTGTACTACTTGCTAAAGATAATGCATATGAATAGGATAACATTTAGGCTGAAACTAAACATGGATGCGTGTGTTCAGCATGTAAATCGCATGTGAATTATTTTTCTGAACATTTCGCCTTCATAATTAGAGTCCGATTTTCTGAAATATTTTGTGAAACCTATTTTCAAATTGTTTTAGATACTTCCGTTTCCGCGAGGGCTACTTTTTCTGTTGTCAGTGTACATATTTATTTTTAGTCACGTTTCTGCGCCAGCTCTATAAAAACACACCTAGATTTTGTATGTTTAGCCTTTTAAATGAATATGGAGTTTTGGTGCAAGAATACTACAGTTGACGTAAAGAATTGATGGAATAACTGGATTAGCAAGAGTCTATGTGATTCTACTTTATCTTTTATAGCAGTGTACTGCTAAATAGTAAGGGTAAATAATAGTCTTTAGTTAGCAATAAGTCGTGAATTCGTTAATGGTGTAGCTATCTAGATGATGTGGAACGTATTTTAACCTTAATACGTTTACATATAAACATACACAACTATATACATAATGATATAATCTATATGTAGATATAAAACGGTATCATCACTCAAATAAATAAATTTTTTAAGTATGTCATTAACAAAAAGCCCGAAAATAAGCTCACACACCAAATGCAACATCGATCATTATGCGGAAAACAATAAAAGTTGAAAAAATGCCATGTGGAAAAACAATTGCCGCCACAAGAGTAAATACAATAGGAATATTCATTGCCTTGATTTCAATGGGTCGCTGAACTCGTACGCTGCAGGAATGCAAACACACGAAATTCAAATACCAAAGTAAACAATTAATTTAAACTACACATTTGTGGCAGCGAAAAATAAAAAAGGCTGCTAAATTAAATATAGTACCTACGTTCGCGGTCAAACAACGCAAAAAAAATTCGTTTCGAAAAATATGGGAGAAGAAAAAATTTTGCAAAATAAAACTTAATGCCTTGCTCTTTAGTTTTGCAGCGTTTTCGAAAATATTTTTAACGCAAATTGATACATATATCGAAATTTCATTCTGGCAGTTTTAACACTCATACATCATCGTTTGTAGATTAATTTTTCTGTTGCAATACACCATACGGATTTTTAGATTTTTTCCCCTGATATATCACGTATTTTGTGGTCAAAATAAGCCGAAATGAAGCAAAATAATGTTTTGTTAGCAAACGGTACATTATTTTAAAAAACGCTGTGGCAAAATTGTGTATCGTATGACTGTATAGAGTCTCAAATTTTTCTAAGTATTTGGTTAAAAAAAATATCTGAGTTATTTGCAATTGTCTGAAATAAATAAAATATCATGGTTAAGAAAATAAGATTTGAGAAATTTTTTTTAGGTTTTGGGTCTTTGAAGCTGAAATATTTGATAAAAATACGCAAACCAACTATCTGTACGTGCAAGCATTTTGAATGACAGTTGTTGAAAGTATCAAACACGAGGTATTTCAGCATTTTAGAAATTAAGATAACATTAACGTCTGAAACTAGAAATAGTTTACTTTCACACACACACAAATAAAATGCATTATACACACACACATTCTGTAACTCGGTAGTAAGAGTTTTGTGTCCATCTGAGCCCGGACTATATTAACATTGTTACTCGCGTAAAAAAATACTATTGCCGCGCTGTGATTTTGGTTGCATTATTTACTTAGTTTCTGTACACGAACTTAGCAAAAAACTAACATTTAACATTTCATAACTATCCACAATAACATAGTATATTAGTATATTACAATATTACTGAGTCCAACGTAAGTCTAGTTATAGTTGTGATTAAGTAGTTAAGTATTTTGTAATTTCCATAAACACATTTTACCAGCTAATAGCCAAACTATTATTTCCAGTAGTTAGAGCTGAGGGTTTTTGATGATGGTATATCGCGAAAATGTTTTGTGTCATAATACCCTTGAAAACGCTGTAGTTAATTGCAACACATACGATTGGCTGATGTACGTCTATGACATAACAGGCATCAAATATTATCATAGCGGGATTCCTATTGGCTCAGTAAAATAGTGCAAGAGCTCTACGTATACGCGAAAGCCAGTAATCTTCTGGTCAGCTGAACGTGGATTGAAACCCAGCAAACAGTCACGTTATCCCGTAGGGGGCCGCGGGGGCCGCGGTGGCTGAGGGGTCAGATTTCTCACCTCCCACCAAGGCGATCCGGGTTCGATTCCCGGCGGTCCCCGGATTTTCGCATGTGGGAATCGTGCCGGACGAAGCCGCTGGTTGGCGGGTTTTCTCGGGGATCTCCCGTTTCCCCCGCCCATTCATTCCGGCGCTGCTCCATACTCACATCTTGTCATACCTCGATGTTAAGAGCTGACCAAAATCTTTTCACTCACTCACGTTTTCCTGCGATAAACCATCATCTCTAATGCTGATTAATCGCGGGAAAACTTGACTGTTAAATAGGTTTCAACATACGTTTAGCTTACCGTGAGGTTTCTGGCTTTCGCTTGTCCGTAGAGCTGTTGCCCTACTTAATTGAGCGAATAATAATCCAGCTATGGTAATATTTGAAGCCTGTTATTTTTCTGGAGACAGTTATGTTGTGTCAGGTGAATGTCACCCAATTATACACGTTGCAAGAAGCTGCAGTGTTTTCAAGGGTATGTTGGTACAGAACATTTTCGCGATATACAATAATCTCTACCAATAGTTTTCTTCATTTACGGTACCTTTTTTTTTAGCACTTGGCGTATGTCGCAACGTTCGGTTCTTGGACCAAAGCTTGCGAACGTTTTATTCAGTGCGCGAAAAAGCGTGATTGTTCTACAAAATGGTAAATGTTTTAGTCTCCATAAAGGTTTGTTTGAAAATAGAATATCAGACGAAAAATGGAGCATCCAAAATCAATAATCCAATCGTTTGTAATTTTCTACGCGCCAATATCAACGCTGGGAATGTAAGTGATAAATACGTATATTCAAAACGGCCAGTATATTACATAAACGGTTCCATGAATATGAAAGTCATAGTGAAATATTATGGAAATATCTGAGTAGTTGTGGTACACTCTTTTACCAACAAATAACAAAATTCAATGGTATAGTGTGCCAAGTTAACATAACTCATCACTAACCTGTTCATCAGCAGTTGTGTGTCCGTATTAGCTCGTACCATTGCGTGTCTTTCAAAAACATTAAACTTATAGCAATATTGTAACTGACATTATTTAACTTTGCGTGGATAAACATTGCATTACGCACGTTAAGTACTTTTGTTGAAAAATGAATAATTGCAGCTTGCTGGAATATTTTAAAGGCGTATGTAGGTAGGCCTCTAAAAAAATTAATCTGTTTCGTCCGAACCAGTGTAAGAAATTTATCCGTTACAAATAGCTCGTTACGTAAACGTCACTGGGACAAAATGTTTACTTACTAATCCGGCAAATAATATTACTTTTTAAGATTTTTTCTTTTTTATCAGTTAATCAAATTCCGCCCATTTTAATGTACGTTTTCAACGCTGATATGTTACACGCCCTCATTACGTTGCAACGATTATTTGTAATTAAAACAACACGTCCTTATTTCCAAAGCCCCTTATAAATAAGAAACTATTACACTATTGTTTCAAAATCTCGATAGCACCAAATAGCACGACAGGAACATGTTTACATTTGCAGTACTTGTCCATTTAGTATGCAAATTTTGAAGCAACTATTTACAAACAACCTACTCATTTGTCCAAAGTGCCTGGAAGTATTTTTCAAAATTGTCATGCGTTTGATTTGGTTAGTTTGTAAAAACATATAAGTTTATTTTGTTTATAAATATTCTAGCCAAGATACAGTTAGGTGCACGGGTTAAGAAAACGTTCAGTCCTTATGGATATTTGAACAAGTGACAGGCTTATATTAAAAAAAAGTCGCGTTCCTATCTTTATTCATTTACATTTTTATTGGAAACATGTCGTGACCATAACACAATATTAGAACAAGAGAAGAAAGTTCTTGTAGAATGGAATACGTAAACAACACAAAGCTAGTTTGCAAGTTTGATGTATCAACACAGGATGAACCCGATCACATCGCGAAACCTTGCTGCCATGTCCGAGGGTGCACAACTAGCATGGTGACACGACAGATTGATGTGCCTCAGTACACGGAACTGAAACCACCGCTCGTGTTCCGAGCTACGAACTAGTGTCCCGACAAACCGACTCCCAGGTCCTTGTAAACACCATGCTAGGTCATCAACCAATCAGCGCACAGGGGCGAACCTACCGGATGCAAGGCGAGCAAACGTGCGCGTTTAGGGTAGGATATTCGGTTAGTCCGAGTAGAACAATATTTCTACTCTGGTCGCAAATAATGAGACACCGGTAATGTTCGCCCCGCGTTCAGTAAGTGAACCGGTACAATTCGAACGATAAATGTACAAACTCCTGGCTAAATGTACTTGAGGCCACAACAGTAAAGATTATTGCTCCTGAGTAAAGAGAAGTAAGGTAATGGAACATGACACTATATACTATATAACTATAAAATAATATTGAATACAAAATAGTCTTGAATCATAACGAAACTTACAACAAACTATATTGCTTCCACCGTCCCGTATTCAGTGAAATATTTCATATGTACTACACATTTATACATATTTTAAATTCCCGAGACATTTGATTAAAACTGGCTAAAGCCTGATGATCAAGTGAACCTAATCAAGTAGCAGGAAAAATCTCTAAACCCCTAGCAGGTTACTTTTCGTAAACGACTCAGGAACTCGTAGAAAAAATAACCGTTCAGCACGCTTACGTGAAGGACGCCGTTGTATTTAAATTGTTTGTTTTTAAGTGCTTTATGTCAGGTGAGTAGTATGCAAAATTTAAACAACAAAATAAATCGATTAGAACCATTAAAAATATTTGTGGGATTTTTCGTCTACAACAATATTTAGCACGATGAGGAGGGCAGCGTATTATATTGGTCAGAGTAATGTCGTTTCTGGTGTTAAACATTGCCTCTGTATCTATTTTTATTTACTTAAGTATGTACTTTTGAAAAAAAAATAAAAATAAATCTTCCGTGTAAACATATGAATGTTTTACCATAAGTCTGTAAACTGCGTCTTTCTTGCAGAGGAAATACTACATTCACATTCGTTGGAAAGTTTTGGATACGTCATACTGGTGAAGTTTCAAAGCAACTCTGGAACTTTCTTCACAGTTCTTAAACGACGCCGCGACGAAAGAGGAAGTGTTGTGTTCATTGGCCAGTTTATGTAACTTGTCCGACAGGCATCATTTTAACAACATACTTAATTATCACCTTCGAGCAGTCGGCTGTAAACACTTGAGTTTGTATCCGCAATGTAATATCGATATAGACTAATAAGTAATGATTTTCTTTGCTTTATGAGAATCATTCCACTAAAACTTCAGATCATATTCCTGTAGTAGGATATTTATAATGGATGAAAGCAATTTACACAATGTTTTCAAGATGGTTATTCAAATTTTGATAAATTATAGAGATAAGTTGGGAGGGTTTTACAAATGAAAACGTCTTCGAAAGAGTTGGCGATTGTGTAAATCAATTGTTAAAAGTAGATTACAACTTAACAGGCCATCTATTGACATACATGGAGAAGATCTGAATATAATCATCACAAGGTATGTTGATGGAAAAAGACAAAGAGGAAGATCACAATTTAAATATATGGACTAGATTGTGAAAGATGTAAGATGACAGTCCTACGGAAAAATTAAGAATTAAGCGGAAAGTCATGAATAGCGGAGATCTGCTGCCAACCTAACTGCTGCAAACCATTCCTTTGATTGATCACTACAGAAAATATGTCGAGAGGAATGTAAACATCACTGTTATCGTAGTCGATTTTAATAGCAAATCGACTGAAAGTAGGCTGACGCGACAACTGCGTTCCTTTACAGGCAGGATGGGACCTTGGGTCCCTATTTATGATATTTTAGTAAGTTTTATTTTTTAAATTCTGAAAGGGAGCGGATATCGCAAAACTGTTACATAGAAATGTTTTAAACTGATTGTATTATGTAACACAATTTTTAGACTTTCAGAAAATTTAATTAAATCGATAATTAGCCAAAATTAAATAAACTTATGTTTTAAAAAAATATACTATATACGGTACAAACAATTTTCAACATTTAAATGTAACGATTTTGCTATATCTGTTCTCTTTCTGGATTTAAATTATTAAACTCGCGAAAATAGCATGAATAGAAACCTTTGGCCTTAAGGCCATGGTCTTTCATTTATTTCAAACCATTGCAAATAATGCGAATATTTTTAACAAAATGCTTTGAAAAAATTTGATACGGCTTACAATCATACGATACACAATTTTGCCGGAGCAATTTTTAAGACAATGTACAGTTTGCTAGCAAAAAATTATTTTGCTTCATTTTAGCTTATTTACACAACGAAATATTGGATATTTCAGGGGCAAAAATTTAAAAATTCGTTTGGTGTATTGCAACAGAAAAATTCAGATACAAAGAATGATATATAAGTGTTAAAACTGTAAGAATGAATTTTTGATATATGCGTTAAATTGTGTTAAATAAAACATTTTCGGAACTACTGCAAAACTAAAGAGCAAGGCCCTAAACTTGCAAAGTAAAAGACATTTTTTTTTTATTATAGTAGTAAATGGAGTACAATAATTATTTTTGACGTATGTATTTGTTGATGTTTCATAAACATTTTCCGTAATACTTCTTCCTGTACAGCGTAGCGTTAAAAGGTGAGGTAACACGTGGGCACGCCATGTCAAACATACCGTGAGACAAGTTTGTCTCAAGCTAACCCTTGTTCATTTTAGAGTTTTACCCTGTGTCTCATTGCAACTGTGAAGCATATTTGAGTGTAAATAGAGTTTTTAATTTTAAATTTTGGAATCAGTGTAATTCGTGGCACAATTGATGTTACTCTCTGTGTCGAGCCATCAAAACAGACGCTTTGACTAAATTGAATCGTACACCTTTTAATTTCTCTAGTACAATTGCAGATATTAGATGGATTTAAATTTCTGAAAAATCACATGCGAGACTAAACGCAGCATTAGCCTACGGCAGGGACCTTGTAGATGTTGAGCGTTTAAAAATTTAATTTGGCAAAGAACTGTTTCATCTGTATTTATCACTGTATCTGTTGTTTGGTACACAAGTTTACCTTAGATTTATTTCAACAGCATGTTACTGATGACTGTAACAATGCCGTTTGAAGGGGAGGGGAGTAAGTTTTTTCTCACCTAAGGAGTCACCTTCCGGTTATGCTCAGAAGATGGAAAACAAAGAAGGTATTTGCAGTGTTGTACATAAGTCTGCATCTTGTATCCATATCTTTTCGTGCTTCCCTGCAGGGAGAGGGGAATATACAGCGCCTTCCGCAGCAAATACTCGTTAACCTTCTCCGCAAAAAAAACTTACTTACTTAACCAGAATTAATTGAAAGACCTATCTTCCTTTGCGTCGTCTTACAAACGTAATTATTTCAACACGCTTAGTGGCTCTGAAGTACATGTTGTATTTCAACAGTGCAATATTTCATTGCTGCAGTTTTTGTACCTATCTCAAAATGTTTACAGTTTAATTTTGCTAAATTATTAATTTAAGAATTCTTAATCTAGATTTTTCAAAATTTTTATACGTAACATTTTCTAAATTATACTATACGAAGGTAGTTGCTAGAATATATTTACATTTCCCACCGTCAATAAACTTGGATCAAGAAAATAAATTTAAAAATGATATCGTTTAAAAACAAATTGTAATCCGCTACTATAACTGAAACTGAATAGCTGTCACATTTCTATATTTTTACTATGCTACAGTCGCGGACTAAGCATCAAATATTAAAACGAAAGAATTGGATTGACTTTTGTCACACAAATTTTGCGTTATAAAGCTTAAACAAGAAATTCAACATTTACAATTCAGTAAGATGCATATGGGGAACTGGCGTGGTAGAGAAATTAGCTCTATGTTCAAAATAATACATACTTTTTAAAAGTGTATTGATTTACATAATATTTCGAAATATGTTTTCTACTAGACTAACTCTACTTTAGGAATAAAAAAGTAGACACTGTCGAAAAACAATACACAGTTAATGTTCAATACAGAACAATTTTGACCTTTCTTTAATGCATAGGCTATGAGGAAAATAACTTATTTTGAGGGCATATCATGCTGAGAGGTAGAAAGTTTTCCAGAATGGAGCGACACATGCCGTTTATTCCAAGCGGCGTGCTGAGTGTTCTCTCCGGGAAGACCGTAAATTATTCACACATTGCTGGTTGAGAGCACTACTATAATGCAGCAGGACGGGCAAGTAATTATAGTTGTTGAAAAATTTAGTGACGCCCGTTGTTATATAGAATGATGGCTTGTTAGTTGGCGTCTACTGTAAACAATGTAACATCTTCAGTAAAACACATTGTGGCAATAAAATTGTACTAAGGTATGAATTGTATCCGCATTTTGAGTATTGTTGTATCTACACTTCGCATTATAAGATGTACTGAGATTAGCAACTAATGTTATTGTGCAGTATCCTAAAATTTAGTATCTCGAATTTAATAACTTCTTATAAAGAGGGCGTGGCAAATAATTCAACGCTAAAAGCATTAATCTACAAATGTAGGTTTCTTGAAGCCAATTTGCGAAAATTAAACAATATCAATCCTAGACAATAGTTCTAGCCCATGGTCGTAGAAGAACAGGTCTGGACACTCGCCTATCTACCAATGTATTTTGCTTGACCCCCTTGTTGTTTGGCTGTAGTTCATAAAGTTACCGAGAATGCCGTACTTTTTGACGCTGTTTTCCGGGCGGTCGGATTCAAACTCCGTCCACTTTTTTTCCATTGTTAAATTTATAAAGTAAATAAAGATTGCTGGAGTCTTTTCTTAAATTTGTGAGCGAAGAAAGTATTTCATAAATTGATAAAAAATACGTTTTGATAAATTGTTTATCTTAATGGAAAGGAAGTGGGCGGAGTTTAGTCCGACCGCCCTAACATCAGCGCCAATAAAACACAAAATTCTCGGTAACTTGGTGAACTACACAGCCAAACAACAAGGGGGTCAAGTTTCCAGGCGAGTGTCCAGACCTGTTCTTCTACGGCCGTGTTCTAGCCAAAGTTTTAAACAAAACTGTTTCCAGTGTTACAAACTTCTGAGACACAATCTCTGACGCCGGAACCTCGTGCACTTAACTGCGGCGCAAGAGATCACGCGTAACGAATTAGTAATTCTGGATAAATATTTACCCATAAAGTTGGCAAATACCATTATCTAGGATTGCCATTGAGTATTTTATCCATATTGGCTTCGAAAAAAAGTAGAAATCAATATGTTTCCTGCGTTTAGTTATCTACCACGCACTCTTAAGCACTTACGAATTATATATATATATATATATATATATATATATATATATATATATATATATATATATATATATATATATATATATATATATATA
>PNEQ01075096.1:6668-23718 GCA_003012365.1 Medauroidea extradentata
ATTTGCACCTGCGCTGCGTTGCTTTGGTATTAAATATACAAATACGCAGGTGCAAGTGGTCACGTGACGGCGCAAAGTGCCTGAAAATCTGCGACTAGCAAATGGCTCGACGCAAGTATATCTGCGCCCTTCGCGCATGCGCATTGGACAATTTTCGGGTGTGTGAAAGTGAATTAACATAAAAGTTGGTTATCTTTATGTGTATCCAGTGTTCTATGAACTTTAATTATTTACGTTTTCGTGTAAATATTTCACAATTTCAGCTTTTTATAGTTACGAAGTACAGTAGAAGTACGAAACTGAAATGTTTTTTTTTACTAAATAAGCAATTAAAAATGGGCAACGATTTATTATCCTTTCCGCGGAAGCGGAATATATTTTGAGGGCATTTTTCCATGGTACACGATGATAAAATAGAGTTGGTTTGTTGATGAGGTTATTTGTGCCCTTAAAAACTTTGCTTAAACATTTATGCAGATGATATTGTAAATAAATAGCGAATATGTTTTGCAAGTACCTGTTTGGCTAATTGCTTGGAACATTGACATTAACATTACCTTTCTATTTTCCTTGCTTGGATGGGTGGTTTCAACATCACAACTACCTCGTCGACTTGTTTCCACATTACACGTGTTTTATATTTAAGAGTGATGCTGTTGGGATTCTCTTTATTTCATAAAACGGGAGGGCTATAATTTTAGTTTTAAGTCTTTCATGAGACTTGCTGTCTACACATATCACACCTTTTCTCGGTGAACATTAAACTTACAATCATGTAGACCTAATTAAATTTATTGCAGTACCTATAGTTGTACAAAAGCCACTCGTATTCACTACACATTAGCAATGAATTATTTAGAAATAATCAACATATCACTATTTGATAATTTACGACTCACTGAAAGACGATTGCCACATGTATAGCCCACCTAGGTAATAGGCCTACGCTCACAAATACCATGCCACACAAGTTAAAATAACTTACGTGAATTTCTAAACTAGGTCACTCAAATTAACACCAGTACAAATATAAAATGCATACATAATATTTGCCCTAATCGCGTCACACGTCTATCAATTTAGGCACTTTATTTTCCGTTAGCAACTTATATAATTATCTGAAAACCGGGTTACAGACGAAAACCACTCTGATGTATTTAATTGTGTTACAAAAATGCTGCTCTCCATGACTAAAGCACTTAATTATTCACGAACGATCTCATTCAATAAAAATGAACACTCGCATCCACTACACTGAAACCACGACATTATATAAATTAATTTTTCAAAAGTTCAAAACGCAACTACGACATACGTTTACAATAAAACTTTGTGACAATTTTCCTTCATAACTTGATATGAAACTACACTTATTATATCCTTGTATAAGTACGAGAACACTACACAATTTTAAGTTATGAAAAATATAACCAAAACATAACTTTTAGTGCGAGAAATTGTTCACTGCTACATGGAAGCTATATCTGCATGTAAGCATGCGGGTGTACAGACAGTTTTTGCCGTCCATGTGGCAGTGAGAATGATGTTACAAATTTTCTGATTGGCTTCTGCTAGTTGGAGAGGGGAAGTAGTTGCGCCGAGTCAAAATAGGCTCCGCCCCTTGCGTCTTGCGTTTTCGTGTATATTTAATTCCAACTACGACTCGAGGTGCAGGTGCAGAGCAGATTTTACTTGCGTTGTGCTGCGTCGGTGCAAAACGCAAGTGGTGATATTTAATCGGCCCCCAGGGTTGGTTCAGGGGAACCAAAGGTTGTCCCCGACATGAGGTTACCTGAGATTGACGTCTGGTGTGGGTCGACGACCTGTTGGCCATGTAACCTGGCCCTCCTGCCGCTTGTCGGTGTTGGAAGTCCTCGTAGTGGTTTGCATGCTAGCCTACCTGGCATGCGCTGCTCCCGACGACTCTCGTTGCTGTGGCTCCTTAGGATGCGGAGGGGAAGAAAGTCATTGTTGCCTTTGAGGAAAACACTGACGTGAATTGAAACCAGCATTGTGGTTTATTAGCTTGAAACACCCTCGAAGCAGTGCCACCATTGACCATACGTAAAATATTCGCTCGGACCGAACAAGTAAAGCTGTGAACTGTGGCATCGGCCAACAATGGACTTAGGTGAAAAGTTATGAGGGAGGCTCAAATAGCACTGCCCTGACGTGCGTCGATCCCTGAGGCCCTGAAGAGACACAAAAAGGTTCCAGTAGACTAAATTAACTATTGAAAACTAAATAATTGTCACTAAAGATGAGGTACCTCAGGGAGATGTGACCGCACTCCGCGCGCACAACCTACTTCCTCGCTGATGGGATGAAGACTACTCAATATGGCGTCAGGCGGGGACCCAGAAGACCGCGTTCCCACCAGACGTGATGGATTTGCTCTTACATTCTAATTTAAACATAAATGCAAAACCAAAAGTTATGAAAAAGTGAAGAAATAATTTTAAGAACGTTTCTGCCCATTACATATAAATATAAATAAAACTGCCAGTCTTTTGTAGGGCAATCTCTGAAGGCTATGTTAAAATAAAATACGTGTTAAATTCAAAATTTAAATACATAATGAGATTCTGCTTGAATTAAGAGAAGACACATCCAACGTGCTCTTAAAGAGCATATAAATGTTAAGAACACAAAAAGTAATTTAAAACACTCTTGGCAGGCTTTCCTAAGTGATTTGCCGCCATGATGAATTTAGCAACTGAAATAATATCCAAAATGTTCAAAGCATTTTCAAAAAGAGTACTGTAAGAAATCACACAAATCTGTAGTGTATTCTGGTATGCTTTCTGATTAACTAACGTCACTATTTACACAATGCCTGTTGTAGCTTGGCACCTGACGTGAATCATGGTGCATAGCGCCCCGACGCCACAAATGTGCTCACATGGTCTGGGACAGTTTTAGATTGTGTTGAAAATACTAGTTAATATGCTGTGGGCCCTGCAAACTAACTTTTCTAGCCCAAAACTGCTAGTTGTAGACAGTAATGTACCTTCATAGAAGGGGGGACGTTGGTGTTGTCTCCACTGATGAAGCACAGTGCCTTATGTCCTGCTGTAGCTGGGGAGGGAGGAGGGAACACATGGCCGGGACATGGCTGCAGCAGCCCAAAAAGGATGGCGGCAGAATGGGCGTCCATGGCACACATAATTCGCCCCCCACTCAGGCGTCCGTTCGGCCGCTAGTGGTACCAGCTGCTCGGAGCACACAAGATGTTGTGGGCTCGCAGCTGATAGTGGCCTGCTGTAGTGGCTGATGGGAATGCCACCGCTCTGGGGCAGCATCGTCACCTCGTTGCCGTCTGCTTCTCAGATTCTCTGATTCTCTGTAGGCATCGCTTGAGGAGTACGCGCCAAGGCCACGTGCTGGAATAGCATCTGTTGCAGCCCGACGGTGTGTGAACAGGCGGCCCCTGCGGTCTGAATGACGGGCAGGCGCCTCACCACCTAAGACAGCAGGGGAACTGGATGTTATTTCCCCTTGAACTTGTCTGTAGAGTGGTTCGGCCCGCTTCCTGTATCTATTGGGCAGAGGATGGACGGTAGGTTGTGTAGATCTCACCTCAGAACATCCTGTGCCGGGAGCCTGCACAGGATGGTGTCGTCGCTGACTGAGACGTGGTGGCATTGCAGGGGTCTCTGGGCCACTGGACTCTCTGTCAGCCTCGCTGTCAGCTGGGCTGCGGGACGTAGGCTGCTCTGCAACATGCGCATCGGCCTCATCGTCCGTGTTGTCAGTAGACAGGGCAGGAGTGTCGCCCGCGTCTCTGCTGCCTTTCCCGTCTGTCGCACTGTCAGAAGACCGGTTGTTCTCCTCTGTAGTCAGCCCTTCGGGGGCTGGAGAGCCCTCCGGGTCGGCTGACTGGTTGCTGTCTGAATGGGGGTCCACGTCGGTCATTGGACTCCTGTCACTAACTCTCAATATTGGTCTGTTTGCCTTGCTCGGTAGCTCCGCTGGGGTAGACGAGGGTGACTCTGCGGGCAAGGAAGTCGACAAGTGAGGGAAGTGTGTCCCCACATGTTCCTCTATAGTACCCTGTATGTCAGGCGAAACAGGTTCTGCTGGGAGTGGTGTTTCCGTTTCAGGTTCGGTGTTTACGTCAGTGGGCTTGCCCACCCATGCGTCACACGGTGGTGTTTCCCTGCATGGGTCGTCCTCTTGCTGCTGTTCGGCTTGCCGCACTCTCGCCAAGCGTAGGTCATCCCGATGAATATTACGGGTGTAACGTCCCACCCTGATGATGTAGCACGTGTTGCCAGCAGCTCTCAGTACTAGCTGAGGTCCAGTCCACTTCTGCACCAGTCCTGCACTCGCAGATTATGGGTGTGCACGCACGTATACCCACTGGCCGGGTTGAAGGGGTGGTGGTGGTCTTTCTGTGTTCGGGCACCACTGCGCTGCGTACCTTTGCTGCCATTGTTGCATCTGGTCCCGACGCTGTCGTTGTCATTGACGGCACTCACCACTTCCCTCTCTCTGGGTTGCGTCACCACGTGGGAAGCACATCAGTTCATCTGGTAGCCATAAGTTGTGTCCTTGGGGCAGTTCTGCAGGAGAGTATCCAGTGGCTGCATTGACTCGGGAGCGTAGGGTGTAGAGTATAGTGGGGAGGTGTTCTGCCCAACTCGCATGGTGTCCACATGTCCGGAATCTAAGCTTACCTTAATCTCCTGGTTCCTGCGCTCTGTCGGGTTTGCTCGTGGATGGTATGCAGCTGTCGTGTGGTGTTGTATGTTCCACCTAGAGAAACACTCGTGCCACTGTTTGTCTGTGAACTGAGTTCCGTTATCGGTCAGCAGGACCTGCGGGTGTCCCCTTCTGGTGAAAAACTCGTTTTCCAGAGCACGTGCGATGATGGGTGCCCGTCCACTGGAAATGGCGAAGGCTTCGACCCACCTGGTGTGCAGGTCTGTTATGACGAGCATGAATCGTTTCCCTCCCTTGGCACGAGGGTACGGACCCATCAGATCCAAAGCAACAGTATCCATGGTGATGCTGGGTATCCTCGGCTGCTGTTGTTGTAGGCCATCTGCACGTCGGCTCTTAATGCGGTGGCATGGCTGGAACTCGCGTACGAAGTTCCGAATATGTAGTGCCGCTCTTGGCCAGTGGAAGTGAAGTCTGATGTTGGTTAGCATTTGTGTTCCACCCGGGTGCCCCGCCTAAGGGCTCTCATGGGCGAACCGCAGGACTGTGGTCCGCTCTACTTCTGGAACGAACACCTTCCAGGCTGGGTTGGCTGCCGGACATTCTATCAGTAGAATGCCATCGACGACACGCCAATGCGGAACCTCGCCCTTACTACATCTGTCAACTTGTTGCTGTGACACAGGGCATTGTTGCTGTGCAGCTACCACACCGTCGTTCAGTGCTTCAAGGGTGAGATTGTCTTGTACAGTTATTCGGCTACACTCCAGATTACTGTCTCCTGTGTTATGTATTGTTGATGGCATGATCTCGTCCCATTCCTCCTCGTCATGGGCGAACACATCCTGGAGAGATCGTGATAGGCTGTCTGCTAACTCATTTTCGACTCCAGGTACTTGTACTTCGAAATCGAATGACTGGTGGAACAGTGCCCAACGAGTTAACTTGCTCAGTGCCTCGCGCATGGAGTGGAGCCATACCAAACAACGGTTGTCTGTCGGTTGTGTTAATCTCTGGTACTCCAGGAATTGGCAGTACCGCTTTACTGATCAGACAACGGCAAGACACTCCCGTTCGTTCATGTCATAACGACGTTCCATGGTGCTGATTTTCGCACTGCTGTAGTCTATGATATGTCGTTCATTGTTGTCGCTGTACTGGTAAAATACTGCTCCTAAGCCTTGTTCACTAGCATCGGTTTGCAGATATAGGTGTCTGCTCGGGTCATGTCGTGCCAGTTTGGGGCACTCGGAGAATCTGGTTTTGATTTGTTTGAAGCACTGCTGGTGCTCTAGCTCCCATTTGAACAGTTTCGCTGGTAACAATAAACTCGTGAGAGGTGCTGTGACAATAGCAAAGTCCTGAATGAAACCTCGGAGCCAGTTTACAAGTCCAAAAAATTTACGTAATTGTTTGCGAGTTCGTGGAGCTGCTTGACTATTGATCAAATCAATTTGTTCCGGTGTCGGCTTGCTGCCTTCCTCAACTACTACATGTCCTAAGAATTTGATGCAATCTTTGCCGATATGGCACTTTTGATTTGCGCAGGTCAGTCCATTAGTAGCTAAGCGTCCAAGCACGAGGGAAAGATGGCGTAAGTGGTCCTCCCACTTTTCTGACCAGACGACAACATCGTTGAGGTAGGCCAGCGCGAACTCTCCAATGTAGCCATCAGCGACATTTACCATGAGTGCTTGATAGGTAGCAGGTGCACATTAACCCAAAAGGCATAGCGCAGAATTGAAATCGCCTGCCGTATGGTGTAGTGAACGTGGTTTTGGGTCTATCTTCTGGAGCGACCAATACCTTCCAGTATCTGCTACGAAGATCAAGTGACGACAGTATTTTGGCACGCCCGATAGTTCTAGCGCTCCTCTGACTTAAATGTAAGGTGGTGGTGCGCTCTGTGTGACCCGATTAATTGGGCAAAAATCGGCACAGAAACGCCTCGTCCCGTCCTTTTTAGGGGCTAATGTAATAGCTGAATTATAAGGGCTATGGGACGGTTTAATTACTCCCTCCGCTAGCATCTCCTGCACGTGTTCCTTGATAATGCGGCACTGATGCGGTTGGTAGCCATGAGGTGGTGTGAAAATTAGTTCTTCCTGTGGAAGTGGAATGTGGTGCTGAGTGACATCTGTTCTACAGAGAGGGTCTGTGGTAGCGAAAACATCCCTAGGTTCGTCCAGCATTCGCTGCATTGCTTCTCTGTACTGCTTTGGCACTCCGTGATCGAGTTCATCCAACAGAACGTGTGTGGTTGTGTGTGTCTGTTTGGGGTCCAGATTGTACACGGTACGTCGCTTGTGTTGGCCGAAATGTATTCGACAGGCTGCTGGTTCGACAACAGTATTCTGTTCCGTCAACCATGGTATACCTATTATTACATCTTTACGTATATCTGACGTGACAAAGGCTGTTGTGGTTGTGGTGATGTCGCGTATGGTGACTGCGATCTCTGTTTCACCTAGCGTCTCGCTAGTCTGTTGATTTGTAGCCAGTTTGAGTGTACGGACAGCTGTCTTTAAATTCCGTGGGTCAATAAATCCTGGACGTATAAAATTGTGCGACGCTGCTGTGTCGATCAGCGCTAGGCATTTGTGTCCATTCAGATTGACCGGTATGTGTAGCATGCTGTGGTTGAAATTCTGTACTTGATTAAGTAGAATTTGTTGCGGTGTCTGAATCTGCGTGTTTTGTTTACATGTTGATGTGGGTTCAGTAGTTGGTAACTATAGGGTGACTAATGTTTTGTTTACATGTGCTTTGTTCCGCAGTTGGCAACTCTGTGGGTTGACAAATAGTTTCATTACATTCCGCAGTTGGTAGTTCTGAATGTTGATATGTAGTTTGTTTGTGATGACATATGCCCTGGAGTGTTCTGCAGTTGGTAGCATTGTGTGACACAACATTGTTGACAGACACATTATGCAGACAGACATGATACTGACAATTTGCACTCTAATTATTTACATTATTTTCATCAACTGCATGCACATGATTACACTTGTTACTATGTTGAGTATTGTTGGCATTTTTCATATTCTGTACAGTTGGCCAAATTACTTCTGAATTTATGTCAAGTCCGGTACTGTTTGTTTTTCCGGGGGTAAAGTCGAGGTCCGGCCCCTTTACCCCGCTTTGTGATTTCCCAACTGGGTCAGCAGGGGTTTGCCTGCTGCCTTATTCGGGCACTCAAAATGCCAATGGAAAACATTCCCCTCGGAATAATGACATGGGTATTTGGGTGGTTTTAAGTAATCTGGTTTGACCCAGTCTCCCTTAGTATTATTACGGGGCTGAAATCTGTGGTTAATGTTCTGCTCTGCATTGACTGGTTTATTTTGTTTCTGGGTTTGCTATTCTGTGCGTGATTTCCGTGGTTCTGTAACATGCGAGACGGTACATTCGCGGTCATGCCGCGAGGTTTCCTCGACTACATTTTGCTCTAGGACAACAACTGAACGTAAGAAATCTTCCTCGGACACGTGAATAAGGGAAGCTAAGGCAGGTCTGAATCTGTTTTGAGCTGTTGAGGCTACAACTTCTAAAACTTCGCATACTGACATCTCTGGATAGTACTTCTTTAACATGCTGATTTTGTTTGTGACAAAGGTACAGAGTAACTCGTTTAATTGTTGTTCTGCTAACAAGCATCCACTGTGTGTTTGTAAGGATGTAAATGTACTTCTGAAACAGCGTTCAAAAGCAACTTTAAATTCGGACCATGTTTGACCGTAGTAATTGCTCGCCACCATGCTTTTGCCTCACCTTGTAACCGTTCGCCCACGCAGCTCGGCCAGTCTGCCTCCTCGACCTGGTAGCGCAGCAGGCGCTGTGTGCAGTCCTGTAAGAAGGCTAATGGGTCCTCTGCTGGTAAGCCAGTGAATGTTGGCAGTGACTGGAACTTACTTGCAATCGTATGCGCCTCTGCGCATGTGCGATGTTTTCTTGTGGTGTCGCGAGAGACCAGCTGTTCGCTGTTCTGCTTCTCCCTTGGTCGCGGCCTTGAACTAGCCGGCGTGCACGGCCTAGCTGTGACGTCAAGCACAGCTGTGTCGACCGGCATGGTAGAAGAAAAGGTGGGGCGGGTATGACGTTCCTGGGCGTCCCTTTCAAACACACTCGTCGCACACGATTCCAATTCACTGAGTTCGTGTCTTGTACTCGTGGCTCGTGACTGTAACAATGTTTCACAGTTTGTAACTTCAGAAAAGTGTTCTGACACCCATGTTGCTGTTCTCGCGGTAGATACATTAGACGCTGTAGACACAGTAGACGCAGCTGGTCTCCTATTATTGCGGTTAGCGAATTTTTGTGGGTGGCAATAATCACAAGCGAACCATCTGTATGCGCGAACAGTCTGTTTTTCCCGCACAGTTATGCACTGTTCGTGGAAAGGCCTACGACAATCGCGGCGTGCGAGTGAGACTTCTCCCTGTCCGTTGCACCATTTCCCGTACATGCACTTATTCAGTTTCTGTTTGAAGGTTGGCTGTGGAATTTCTGGCAGCCTTAAGTCGGTACACTACCAACAATGGTCCCTGCTTACAGAGGCACTGTTGTCCTGATACAGGTTGACACACTTTAGGCACAAACGAGTGCTTTTGCCACAAGACAGGTGTGCAATTGCGCTGTTGCTAAGGTCCCAGTCCACAGACCTTTGTTGCTCACGAACTTTAAACGCAATCCGCACATCATCGCACCTGCAAGTGTCAGTCAACGAAAATGGGTTCTCTGCAGTCACAGAAGGTACACAGTTTTTGTACAGTACCTCTGCTGCACCATTTGATGTCTGCCAGTTAACAATAGCAGAATCCATTTTTTCAAGTTTCACAGTCCCAAACATTGCGATGCGGCTGTCCCCTCGCCCGTAGGGGGTTTTACCATATGTATAGCAACAATGCTGGTCTTGAAATCGCTGAGACGTCTGCTGCAACAACAGGTTGTTTCCATGTGCTCCGGCGTCTTCCTGGGCACAGGATTGGATATGGTTCAGTCAAAGGTGCCGGTTTTACGAGGCGAAAGGCCTATACAAGTTCCAAAAGAAGAGTTTTAAAGTATATTTGGAATTTGGAATAGCGACATGCGCCAACAATAGAGATAGAGGAAAATGATCCAAATTTTGAAAACAATTTTTGCTAGAAGAAGGTATGAGCTTGGGTATAGCTTGGAGTAGGCAGGTTTAGTTCAGTTTCGAAAATGAAGGTTTTGACATCATTTTCTGGCCAAAGCGTTGGGCGCCAAATAACACGGTGCGGGATAGGCCAGGGTCGGTTCAGGAAAACCAAAGGATGTGCCCGACATGAGGTTACCTGAGATTGACGTCTGGTGTGGGTCGCTGGCGTGTTGGCCCTGTAACATGGACCTCCTGCCGCTTGTTGGTGTTGGAAGTCCTCGTAGTGGTTTGCGTGCTAGCCTACATGGCACATGCTGCTCCCGACGACTTTCGTTGCTGTGGCTCCTTAGGGTGCGGAGGGGAAGGAAGTCATTGTTGCCTTTGAGGAAAACACTGACGTGAATTGAAACCAGCATTGTGGTTTATTAGCTTGAAACACCCTCGAGCAGTGCCACCATTGACCATATGTAAAATATTCGCTCGGTGCGAACAAGTAAAGCTGTGAACTGTGGCATCGGCCAACAATGGACTTAGGTGAAAAGTTATAAGGGAAGCTCAAATAGCACTGCCCTGGTGCACATCGATCCCTGAGGCCATGAAGAGACACAAAAAGGTACCGGTAGACTAAATTAACTATTGAAAACTAAAATATTACACCACTAAATATGAGGGACCTCAGGGAGACGTGACCACACACCGCGCACACAACCTACTTCCTCGCTGACGGGATGAAGACTACTCAATATGGCGTCAGGCGGGGACCCAAAAGCCCGCATTCCTGCCAAACGTGGTGGATTTGCTCTTACATTCTAATTTAAACATAAATGCAAAACCATAAGTTATGAAAAAGTGAAGAAATAATTTTAAGAAGGTTTCTGCCCACTACATATAAATATAAATATAACTGCCAGTATTTTGTAGGGCAATCTCTGAAAGCTTTGTTAGAATAAAATACATATTAAATTCAAAAATTAAATACATAATGAGAAACTGCTTGAATTAAGAGAAGACACATATCCAACGTGCTCTTAAAGAGCATATAAATGTTAAGAACACAAAAAGTAATTTAAAACACTCTTGGCAGGCTTTCCTAAGTGTCCTTGCTGCCATGATGAATTTACCAACTGAAATAATATTCAAAATGTTCAAAGCGTTTTCAAAAAGCGAACTGTAAGAAATCACACAAATCTGCAGTGTATTCTGGTATGCTTTCTGATTAACTAACGTCACTATTTACACAATGCCTGTTGTAGCTTGGCACCTGACGTGCATCATGGTGCATAGCGCCCCGATGCCACAAATGTGCTCACATGGTCTGGGACAGTTTTAGATTGTGTTGAAAATACTAGCAAATACACTGCGGGCCCTGCAAACTAATTTGTCTAGCCCAAAACTGCTAGTTGTAGACCGTAATGTTTCTTCATAGAAGGGGGGACGTTGGTGTTGACGTCTCCACTGATGAAGCACAGTGCCTTATGTCCTGCTGTAGCGGGGGAGGGAGGAGGGAACACGTGGCCAGGACACGGCCGATGCAGCCCAAAAAGGTCAGCAGCAGAATGCGCATCCACGGCACACATCATAACTAAGATCTTAAATTTACTGTAATTTAAATTACTTATATGATGTGGCACACTGTTAAAAATCTTAATAGCTATATATAAAAAATTTTGTTGCATTTTTGTACAATCGGCAGTAGGGTATATCAATTTAAATATTATGCCTAATCTTATGATCATGTACATGCTCAAGTGAAATAAAGCTTTTTTATTCCTTTTAATGTAGAGCAAACAGTCTAAAATATATAGGTTGATAACAGTCATTATTTCTTCTCTCACAAACAATGGTTTACAATGAGCAAATTTGTAAATATTCTTATTGCCTTTTGTTTGCCATAACAGAACAGTATTTACATGGTTATTGAGCCATAAGATAAAATACTTTGAAAAAAGGCAAAATAATCACATTTTACATAACGAGAAGGAACAACCCATTTTAAGTTTCTTAACAGAAAAACAATCTTTGCTATTTTTTTGTTACTATGTGTATATGAACTAACTAACATAGTTTATCATCTAATGTAATACCTAATAATTTTACATTATGAGTCATTGTATCTGTTTTCTCATATTTTTAATGAAAATGTCAAAGTTTGAGTCTTATCTTCATTTAATAAGAAACCATTTTCGAGGAACCATAGTTGTGCTTCATGAAAAGCAGTTGTTACAATTATATTTAGCATATATACATATTTATGAGTGTGAATAAGAGTACTGTCATCTGCATAAATAATACACTTAGAATTTACATACATAGGATGATCATTTATCATTATGTTAAATAATAAAGGACCTAGCACAGAACCTTGTGGTACACAGTATATTAAGTACTTTATCTTAGACAACATGCCATTATTGTCAACAAACTGACTTCTACCTTGTAAATAAGATTCAAAAAGGTTTAGTTCAGAATCACACACACCATGCATATTTAATTTAATCAATAATAAAGGATGAGAAACACTTTCAAATGATTTACATAGATCACAAAGAATGGCAGTCAAATTAGATTTGCTTTCAAAAAACATTCAATACAGTCTTTACAAATTGCATTACTGCATCTATGGTACTTAAACCCTTTCGAAATCCATATTGTTCTCCACAGAAATAGTTATCCCTTTGAAAGTATTAATACATCTGTTTGTGAATTTCCATTTCAAACAACTTTCCAAAGACCGGAATTATAGATATTGGTGTATAACTGTACGGAACATCTTTAGGGCCTTTTTTATAAACAGGTACAACTCTTGCTAGTTTTAATTTAGAAGGAAAAGTTCCAGATTTTATACTAGCATTAATGCACATTGTTAAAGGTTCCAAAATAGCCATTATATTTTTTTAAAGAAAATTACTAGTGATGCCATAACAATCTCTACTATAAGAATTTTTCATATTAGGTATTTACCAGATTATAAATATCAACACAGTTTACTTTGACGTGTGCTACCGCACATACCTACCTCAGACCGTCTGTCACACCGCCCCTCGCACCAGCTGTACCTCGTCTTCATTCTAAGAGTTTTCTCGAGTGTCCCTAGAGATACGGCCTAGTAGTGCTATTACTAGACCCAGTGTTACTCAGCCCTACACCCTGGTGAATGCAGTATGTCCGAAGGAATATAACCCATTTGAGTACACAACCGCTCCAAGATCATTACAGTGAAGAGAGTGCAACATGCCCAACTTCACTCAAAGATCAGTGGTTCATTTACACTTAATGTTTATTGAGGGGAACTGGTAGTTCATTTGTGTCTTGTATATAATCGTAATTTCAGGTATTTGTATCCTTTTCTCAGTATCTCATTTTACCAACCACCCCTCACAATTAACATGGACTTACCCGGCGTAGGGTCCGCCGTGGTATTTTAAGTCAAAGTAATGTCTGATTCAATTTGAAATTAGCATGTTGGGATTTTAATGTGTTCGTTTGTTTTCATGTATATGTATGCAAATTATTTGTTTGTTTTTTTTTTTTTTCTTCTCCATACAGTGTGACATTTAAATTCCTAGGAATGCAAAGCGCATATCCAGAATTTTCTTATTGTAATTTTTATGTATCCAGAACATTGTATATACCACGAGACATTGAGAAGTAGATGTGAACATTTAATAATTTTGTACATGTTTACTGGCTATGTAGTTCCAGTGTACAGTTTTTGCACATTAGCGGGCAGCTCTGCGGTCTATTTTACTACTGTTGGAGGGAAGCACTGCCCGCCATGTTGGAAACGAGACACGTCGGGAGGCAGTGACATGTGTCACCCCGGGCCTTCAATTTTGTACACATTACCATCTGTACCGTAATTCATGAAGAATAAATCTACAGTGTCATCATTACGTGTGTCAAGTGTTTCATCTCCTCACAGTCACAGTATACCGGGAACGGGAATCCATAAACCCGCAGCTATCTCAACATCCTGAGGTCATAACAGTGAGTACCGTTGAATCAGAATGTGTTACAATCTGTCCGTACAGTTACCTATCTATGTATATATTCAGTTACGTTAACGGCATCCGGGGTGGCCTACAACATCGGCATCGTGTAGGATAACCAGTCGACGAGGAAGCAGGGGGCGAGCATTTTAACCACTGTCAGCCCCTGGGCTCTCGACCACGCCCTGGGAGTCTAGAGTCTCTGCTCGAGTGTTGTTCCTCGTAATTGAGCAACTGGCGCCCTTTTCAACATCATTGTCATCATCACAAACAACCCCCCCCCCTTCCGACGTCAACTTCATACAACACAAACTTATGTTTTACAGTAACCAATGGCTTATTATAAATATTAATTAATTTACTAGATACTGAATGATTACACAGTTTACTTTCAACAGAATCAATAAAATAATTAGTAAAATTATCAGCTGTTATTTCTGAACCTTTGAACACTTTGGTTTTATTAGAGATATTTTTCACAAGTGTCCATGCAGCTTTGCATGGATTTGATGAAGACTATATAAAATTTACATTCACAGAAAATTTAGCCTCGACTAAGGTCTTATGATAAATTTTCTTAAAATTATTGTACACTGTCTTAGCTTGCTCTCCAGCGGGGCGATTAAATATCGCTTTTGAGAGGTGAAGCACAAAATTTGCACCTGCGCTGCGTTGCTTTGGTATTAAATATACAAATATGCAGGTGCAAGTGGTCACATGATGGCGCAAAGTGCCTGAAAATCTGCTACTAGCAAATGGCTCGACACAAGTATATCTGCACCCTTCGCGCATGCGCATTGGACAATTTTCCGGTGTGTGAAAGTGAATTAACATAAAAGTTGGTTATCTTTATGTGAATCCAGTGTTCTATGAACTTTAATTATTTACGTTTTCGTGTACACATTTCACGATTTCAGCTTTTTACAGTTACGAAGTACAGAAGAAGTACGAAACTGAAATGTTTTTTACTAAAGAAGCAATTAAAAATGGGCAACGATTTATCCTTTCCCCGGAATATATTTTGAGGGTATTTTTCCGTGGCACACGACGGGATAATAGAGTTGCGTTTGTGACGAGGTTATTTGTACCGGTACCGTTAAAAACTTTGCTTAAAACTTTTATGCAAATGATAATGTAAATAAATAGCGAATATGTTTTGCAAGTACCTGTTTGGCTAATTGCTTAGAACAGTGACATTACCTCTCTATTTTCCTTGCTTGGTTGGATTTTGCAACATCACATCTTTCTTACCGACTTGTTTCCACATACGTGCTTAATATTTAAGAGTGATTCTATTGGGATTCTCTTTATTTCATAAAATGGGAGGGCTATCATTTTAGTTTTAAGTCTTTCGTGAGACTTGCTGTCTACACACATCACACCCTATCTCGGTGAACATTGAACTTACAATAATCTAGACCTAATTAAACTTATTGTAGTATAGTTGTACGAACGCCACTCGTCTCGTATTCACTACACATTAGCAATGAATTATTTAGAAAAAGTCAACGTATCACGATTTACAACTCACTGAAAGACAAATGCCACATGAATAACCTATTAGGTAGTAGGACTACACTCACAAATACCATGCCACACAAGTTAAAATAACTGACGTGAGTTTCAATACTAGGCCACTCAAATAATATCAGTACAAATATAAAATGTATACATAATTTTTGCTCTTATCGCATTACACGTACATCACTTTAGGCACTTTATTTTCCTTTAGCAACATAAATTATGTAAAAGCTGGTTACAGACGAAAACCACTCTGATGTGTTCCAACTGTGTTACAAAAATGCTGCTCTCCATAAATAAAGCACTTAATTATTCACGAACACAAAAATGAACTACGACATATACACTTGTAGTGAAAACTTTTGTTGTGTCCTTACATCACTTTATTATCCTTTCCCGCTACAAGCACAAATATTCATCAACAAACTCATTATACTGTCTACCAACCTTATCTTGTTCATTTTCCTTAGTCCTATTAGCCTACTACCAACAAAACTATACCACATATACCACATCTCCCCTTTTAAGATAATTATACTACAAAGTCTCTATATTTTTGTGACGGGCACTTCTGTCTGCTTGAACGACGTATAAAAAAAACCCTGCTCACACCTCTCGGAGAACTCTGGTTCTGCAAACCCCTTGAAGGGTTCTGACAAATCGTCGCTGGTCATCGGTGATGAAGGGCCTCTATCTGACCCGTCGTCTCCATCCTCTTGTTGTACTGTCTCCAAGGAGCGTGCAGATGGCGGAACATCCTCAGGAAACACTCTCTGCTTAGACCGCTCTGCATTGGTGGAAGGTGCCACAACCTCTGTTCCCGCTGGCTGCTCCCCGTTACTGTCACCCCATGTCAGTAATGGTACAGCAGTATCTGGTGTAAGCTTCAAACTGCCCTCTTCTTTCTTCGTCACTGTTTGTACTCTGTGTAGTAACTGGTCCACATGCCGTCTTACAGTTTGACCATCACTGGCCTTCACAACATATATTCTATGTCCCACACTCGACTGAATTGTGCCTTGCAGCCATTTACTCTGTCCCATGTAATTCCTGAACAACACAGTATCCCCCACCAGGAAAATCCTGTCCCTTTGTACCTTGGGAGACTCCTTAGGTTCCTGTAGATCCTCTTTAGCGAGGGGATTCACAAGGTCCAAAACTGTTCGCAGTTTGCGACCCATCAGTAATTCCGCTGGTGACCGTTGACCATCTTTGCCTGGTGTTGTCCGTAGCGCAAACAAGGTTCGAGCTAGCCTTGTACTCCAATCTCCCGACAGTATTTTCTTCAACTTTCCTTTCACTGCCTGCACCATCCTCTCTGCTTGTCCATTGCTTACAGGGTGGAACGGTGTCGTCCTTACAAGACCAATTCCATTCTTGTCAAGGAAAACTCTCATTTCCTTTGACACAAAAGCTGTCCCATTGTCAGATACAATGAACTGGGGCAAACCATGAACAGTAAATATGTCACGTAACTCTCGAATTACCACTGTCGAACTCCCTGATGGTATTTTCCTAACTTCCAACCATTTTGAATATGAGTATACCAAAATGAGTAATTTCTGTCCCTGAAAAGGACCAAAAAAATCAATATGTAACCTCACCCAAGGTTTGGTAGTACTACTCCATGTATACTCCTGTTTGGGCGGGTTTGACCTCCCTTGCTGACATTCGCGGCACTCCCCCACCATCTGTTCAATATCTTTATCCATCTGCGGCCACCACATGTAGCTTCGAGCTAAGGACTTTGATCTTA
>PNEQ01075097.1:0-23618 GCA_003012365.1 Medauroidea extradentata
CAGCAGGCTAGACTCCACAGTCCTGTGTGCACTGTCCTCAGCTATATTTGTTCATTGGCTGCTGCTCCAGTGAGTGAGCATTTGAACATTTGACGATGTAGCGCAGGAGTCCGTGAGCGTTTTTACGCATGTCCGCCATTGGTTCGGAGTCCGCAAGGTCACGTTTATTAAACAATGACCCGATCGAAATAGTTTCCAACATGTACATGACTTAGAAATCCAACCTCTCCTCATTTGAATCCGCGAAATTTCCGGGGCTCTACTTATAATTTATCAGCACAGCACACGGGACGCACCTCTTCTCCTTCTGGAAGCAGGTATTTCTCAGCTATATGCTCAATCCATTAAATATTTATTCTTATAAGGCCATTTATGGTATTGAAATCCGTGCTGGAGCCTAGAGCGTTCCAACCTTAGACTGCAGCACAGGTCTTATGGCTAGAGCCCGGAAAAATTCGCGGGTTCACTGCCCAGTAGGCTAGCCTCCAAGAATGTATGTTTTCTTAAGCAGACAGCAGTTGCTTATTAGCTGCTCACTTCCAGGTAAAATGGGCATGTGATTAGTTACATGTTTGTTATTGGCTCAGAGACTTCCAGAAGGTGTCAAATAAGTCAAGGACCAATTGCGAAAGAGACACAAACGTGCAGTTGCTGGAATTATAGCTTGTGTCGGAACGAAAACGAGAATTTTTCAGGGCCCTACTATGGCGCGCACTGTTGCCAGATCGCAACAGCATTTCGAGGTGCGGGCGACGTATTATTTCAGAATATTGAATTTTAAAACATTATATATTTTTATTTTTCTAATTGATATTACGATTTCTATAACATCACGATTCAAAATATGCTATTGACATTTTATATTACTTTAAAATAAGAAACATTTCACACACTCCACTGATATGAATTCACAACTGGCACTTCCTAAAGAAAAAATTATTACCACATGCATTTTAATCAATGTAGCTACTGCTGGCAAAACGAAAGATTTCTTCATTTGAGCAGCGTCTGTCTGAAGACAAAAATATGGTTGATTATGAAATCGACTATTCAAGACCAATGTAGTGTGAAAACTGGGAAATATGTCTGTTTTGTGTTACTTTTACTGTCTGCTAAGAATACATTTGAAGTGGAGAGGGGGATATTATCAAACAAAAGTAAGTAGACAAATGTTCCGCCGTGATGCCAACTTAAGCACTAACATTCATTTCCACTACTTATGTGATAATTATCTTTCAAGCCTAAACAAGAGCATGTATCAAATTATCTGTTTTGAAGTGTTATTTAAATTTGTTTTTCTATGTATTATTTTTTTTTCTTTTTCAAGACTATGTCATAAAGATGAAGCTAATTGTATTATTAGCGTAATTTTTGTCAATCAAATAACTAAATGAAACCAAGTAAAATTTTGTCATAAATAACTTAGACGACGTATGAAAACCTTAGAATTATACTTGATGACAGACTTATTTTTATGTTTACTCTAGTTTAGGATTTAATAAAATGATATTCATACAAGTAGTAGAAATGAAGGATCATGGCCTAAAATTTGTTATGGGAATTATAATTGTTTGGCCTTCTTTTGTGGTTTCAATATTTATTGTTAGTTTGATGTATTTTTGTTGCTGTTGTTCCTTCCTATGAGCGCAAATTGTTTATTTGAAAAATCCTGTTCATTCTAAAGCTTCCTTAATAGTTAGACCTTAAGTTTTTTTTTTAGTTAGAAGGAAGAAAACGGGGAGGGCGATAAGTCGACTCCAATGCGTGCGTTCAACACCGCTTCGCCTCTAAGCGAAGAGTACTAAACTAGTGTGCAGTGTTTTCGTAGAAAGTGTTTTTCAATAGGACTTTAAGAGGTGACCCTTTTATTTTATTTGTGGAAGTATGAGGTAAAGTCCACAGCAGGTCACCATCATTTTGTTTTACAATTACGGTTGATAGTTTTCCAGATACAGCAATCTAAATAATTAATTTTTACCACTTTTAAGAACCTAGGTAAATAAGTTTTTAATTAGCTATCGGTATTTTAAATACACTAGATACATAGTTTTAAGTGTGTCTTCATTTCGCAGACATACATATTGAAAACACATTTAATAGTTATACGTGAAAAAACATTTTTCGTACTTCGCTACCTCACATCTCATGAGCCAGGTCCAACTAACTCTTAATGTGTTAATAGTATGTGAAAAATACTGGAATAAGATTAACACAGTATTTCGCTCCCTTTCTCGCAGCATACCTATGTTGTGTATTTTATTGTTTTGCCTACAAATAAATGCTGATAAATAATAAGACACGAAATTTTTGTTTTGAAATCAGTCACCCGTACACAACGAATCGCTTGGCCGCGAGATTCTGTTCAGGACACGGGACAAAGAAAATTGCTAACTAAAGGAAACATATATCTTATTTATTTACCTTTCCAGACCGAACCTCATTGTCAGTCAAGTTGTCTAGTTTGCAGGGCGAGCGAGTGGCGAACACTTGTCATAACATGTCACACATTTCACAAATATTAACAAGAGAACTGCTAAAGCTATTGCGGTGAGGTTGTTCTTAAAAATACGTTTAGCTCATTACGAACAACTTGCTCGCTTCCATCCCCCATATAACTTAAAAAAAAAAAAAAAAAAAAAAAAAAAAAAAAAGAGCTTCTCACTAACTTTTTGATGTTTCAGTTTGTTAGAAAACGCAAATAATGATATAAAAAATTCTGTGGAACTAAGAAAACAATTCAGCCTTCAGCTTCCTTCATTCGCGTCCAGATATATGAAATTACACAAAATAAAAATCTGGATACGATTTTTACTTTGATTCGAATGTTACGATGTGATATATTTAAGGATACAAGAAAACAGTACCAAGTTCAAAATCTTTGTTTTTTTAATTTTCTTCGACCCCTCAGAATGGTGTATGATGAATCAAATATATCACCCGATGCGTTTTGAAGCTGTCCAATATGCAAAAATTATATATAAAATTACAATGTGAACATTTTTGGATTTTTGTCAGCAGCGCTCGCCGGATCAAGGACAGTACTAACCGCAGTTACCGTACGTTGGAGAGAGAGACAGAGAGAGAGAGAGAGAAAGAGAGAGTGAATGTCCATATAACCTGTACTGCAATCTAAGCGTGCGACGCTCTACAGACAATATTTTCTTATCATTAATTTCCGACTTGGAAAAAAAACTGCTTTGTAAATCTGACATTTGTCTCACTAACATGTGAAGAGAGTCAATTCAAGTCAAGTGGACTTCACGTCTAGTCGAAAGCGATGCCACTGGATACGGTGAGAGACAGCTTTACACAAGGGCAGGAACTACAGGTAGGGACCTGAAAATTCGCGTTTTCTTTTAGGCACAAGCAGAATCCCAGCAACTGTAAGTCCCTGTCACTTTCGTAATTGGTCCATGACTTATTTAATATCTACTGGAAATCTCAGCCAATAATAACAATGTAATGCAGGCCCATATCAGTGTATAGGTCATTCGGGATAAAGTGAGCAATACAAATGTAACCTTTGTAAAATATCACTAGCCGTTGCTGCATATAGTTCAAAAATTAACTCTAGAAGCTTTACAGCATGTGTGGTTGACAGCGAAATCACGCAATATAGTTCCGTATATTCTCTTATTTAAATACAACAATATTGAAATAAAAGCAACCAAAGTCAACGTTATTGTATTTTATATAGCTAATAAAACTTTTTTTTTTAAAACAATCTGTATGGATTTATACTGAGTGTACAATTTATCTTAGACGCGCAGCCGTCAAGTAACGTGTCCAGAGAGGCGAGACCTTTCCCGTTGTTAGCCGTTACGCGCGGAAAGATACAAAACGGCTGAAAATTGAACTTAAGCAGGGCTTTTTTGAGTGCTCACTTTATTCCGAACCGCCTATATCAGCGAGCAGCTAATAAAGATCTGGTGTATGCTTTATTGCATATATATATATATATATATATATATATATATATATATATATATATATATATATAGTCTTGGAAGGTAGCCTACGAGCAAGTGAATTCACGAATTTTCCCGGTCTCTTACTATAGATGGGGTACATTTTAAAGTGAACAACTCCCAACATTTATAATAATAAAAATAGTGAATTTATTGGGGCTATAGAAGTAAAGTTTTTTAGAGTTATGAAATGGTTGCACTAGTTTTTAGTTACATGGAAGTTTCCGTATTGCAAATAGTATAGCTAGAGACATAACGACTCACATAAATCTGTAAGCATTGCTTACTTTATCCTGAACAGTCTATAGTAGACGAATCAGCCAGGAATTATACCCGGGTCCTACCGAATATATGTCCAACGAGTTACTATTGCGTCACATTACTCGGTATGAAGAGAGTCATAGACCACGCTTGAAATCTTGGGAATCATTAATACTGTTACTTACAATACACACTTTTGAGTATCAAAACTTTGTTATAGCACTATACACAACTTACTATGCACAAATCAAAAAAGGCCACATCCTCTTCCTGCTATTTAAGTTTCAAATAAGTTAGCTGTACCGTAGTCGCACTGTCATATTGAACGTTCTTAAAACAAACGTAAACGTTACCAAATTATGGACATAAACGGTTTCATTCAGAATATTTCACTCAGTGTATTTATGTGTAAGCACTATAGAGTTATTAAAATGATTAAGGCTCGGTTTCAATCGCCATATTGAATTTTATAATTTTTCGCTTTTTTTGGTATTCTGAGAAGAAAAATGTTAAATATGCTATTATACCTCAAATTCGATTTACATTTAGCTTTTTGTAGTGTAGCTGTTAACTTACAATTACGCCGCAATATGTGTGGAAAATTTTTTTTACATCATAATTTCCCCGACAAATTGCGACCTAACTGTACATTACTAGCTCTATTATCATGTTTGTATTGTAGCTCAAGGTAAACAGAATTTGCGGTATTGTCGCCGATTTAACATTTTTCTTTTCATAATTCAAAAAAAGCGAAAAATAATAAAATTCAATATGGCGACTGAAACCGAGCATTAATAACTCCAAGAAACGTCAAAAACTTTACAAAATTACGAGTCTTTATTATCCTATGCTAACACAAAATTTTCTGTGGAAAATTAAAAAAAGAAAATCTTGAATCACTAGGCTCATGAATAGCAATTTCATAACGACAGGCATGTTTTATTCCTGGAATGTCGTCACGTATGTGGTTACAGTGCGTAAAAATTCACATCAGCCTCATTAAGTTGTGTATGTTGTGTTAAATTACATGTGACGTTCATGACTTCAAGTTCTATCCAGACAAGGCCGCGAACACTGAGGGACCCAAGGCATCGTCGTACTAATGCGGCGAGTACAATGTAATCTGAAAAGATTATACACTTTATCGGCGTGTATGTATGGGGAGTGGCTTGAAGATTTAGTATTGCTATAGTACTTGTACTTGAATCTGGTAACTAAGCCTACTTACCAAGGGTCAAACACCCGTAATAACGAAAACAAGAATTTTGTATCACTTGAAGAAAAAGTTTTGTAGTAAAAGTTCCTTGCCAAATTATTTTTGGTCAAAGCAAAACTATTTTGGTTACTACAATATTTTAGTCGTGACAGCAAAACATTTTTACACTAACAAAATATATTTTCTAGCTACCACAAAATGACTTTCTCCTGGTATTACGTGGTGGTCACTTAAATTTATCTTAGTCATAGTTTCCAAATGAGGTAATCATTTAAAACTCTACACATAGTGTTACTGTGTCGCAACCTCGCGCTGTCGGTGGTGTCGCAGAAAGGCGGTCAGTGGGTGTTGGGTAATCAACAAGCCACCAAAAAGAGGCGGATTGCGGCAACAAAGGTGTCCCAGGAATCCGATGACTTGAGGTTTTAAGTGGGTCGTCGGTCGTCGGTCAGCAGCAACCTTACTGCTCCTACCTCACACACACAAACGCAGCCTATCTACGGCTACCACTTAAGACAACTGCCATACATATATCCAAAAAAAAAAAAAAAAAAAAAAAATCATCAACTTGTCATACACTCCAGTTGCAAAAATTCATTCAAAAATCATATTCAGTTGTTAGTTACTTGTAACTTTCATATTGTTCCAACTTGTGAGTTAGAGGCTCAGAGGTGAAGGTGTGATATGACTAACAATGGAATACACTTTGTGTGGCCCTCCGCTCTTACGTGCAAGGCACATATCTGACACGCTGTTTTCCCATCGTACTGCTGACACTAAACGTCATGTACCTGTGACGGTGGCAATTTACTGATAGATTGAAAATCTCCTGCAATGGTCTTTGTATGACTCTCTGATAAATCCGTATCAATGTGGGAGACTAAGTTTTGTCGTATGACAGTGTGAAAAAAACTTATTACCTGTATTGAAGTCCTCGGAAAAATAAGTGTTTTAAATGCTCGCGGCAATTAGAAAGTATACACATTCATGCTTCAAGAAAATGTGCTCTATTTTCATAGAGCCGGTCTATGGTGCGAGAGGTCCTAGATTCGAATCCCAGCCCAGGCATGGATGTTTGTGTCGTTTACTTAGGATAAGATGATTTGTTAGCTGTCTGTTATTAATAACTGGGGGACCTAAATAAACCCTCTAAATAAAAAAATCACAGATCAATGTATTAGGAAAACGTTCAGTAGTTTCATAACAGGTTTATTTTTATCGCACTGCAGTAAAAAAGTCAGGCCCCGTTTATGTACATATATAACATTTTTGTTGATTATTTTGTGGATGTGATGGGACTCAAACTCCGTTATGTTTGTGTTATTTTCGTAGTTGGTCCACGGCACATTTGACAGTTCCTGGAAGCAGTGATGTCTGGTGAGCAGTTGCAAGGTAATCTGGTGTTTTCTCAGTACTGTACAATCTCGATGCATTTAGCAAGAACCAGTAACTACTGTACAACTAGGTCTAACACAATGTAATGCGTCCACTTACAAGTTAGCTGCAAGGCACACATTATATACATAGTTTGACGAATCCTGGGGGCCGATTAAATATCGCCACCTTCTATTTGCACCGACGCAGAGCAACACAAGTGCAGAGCAAGTTAAACGGGTCCTCTATGGCTTTAAGTAAATAACTTCAAGGCAGCACAAGCAGACGCAACTCAGGTGCAAATTTTGCGTTGCACCCATAAAAAGTGATATTTAATCGGTAGAGCCGCGATTTTATGGCGAAAAGATTTTTGCAACATTTGGTTTCGATGCGTCATGTGCACACCTGCAGCTCTGCTATATCGTCTGTGATTGGATGATTTTACTCTCACTGCCCTCGGCAAATTACAGACGTACAGACTCACAATAATCTTATTCTTATTGGTGCAGTAAAATGAGAAACGTGTCTGAACAAAGACACGCTGCCAATAACCTTGAAACAGAACTGCCGATGTGCACGTGAGTTACTGAAACAAAGTGGGGCAAAAATCTTTTCGCGACAAAATCGTGGCCCTATTAATCGGCTCCCTGTACAACTACGTCTGAAAGTGACGTTTATACGAGGAGGTAAACAAGTACAGTTGAGAACAAACACAGATTTCCTTGCAACATAACGCCACTGCCTGGGAGGTTATACACCAACAATAAGGAAGTCATAAATTGAATTTCAATCGTCAACTAGCATCCAATGAGCAAATGATGGCTGATCGACTATGACTATAACCACGATTTTATTATGAAAAAAATTTTTACATCAATTGGTTCCAATGCACAATGTGCAGTGTGCACATCTGCAGTTCTGCTTCGTGGTCAGTGATTGGATGTTTTAACTCTCTCGAAACTCGGGGGGAGGGGGGGGGGGCTACCGGCAAATCACAGACGCGTGGTGTTGCAGGAACGTTATTTTAATTGGCTCAGCCAAATGAGATACGGCTCTTGACATAGACACGCTGCCAATAACCATCAAGCAGGATTGCAGGTGTGCACGTGCACTGCAACAGACTGGGGCAAAATTCCTTTCGGGAAAATCAGGGGTCCCTACTGATGAGTGCCTATTAGACTAGGCCAATGGTAATTCTGGTGCGCTACGATTGGTCGTTTATCTGTAAACAGCTAGACCGTACCACATAACCGTCGTCCAGTTACGCAAGGCGCAGCATGCGAATCTGATATGGAGCTTTTTCCACCATCTCTACAGGTGTTTATAGCTTTCAGCCACGTTCGGTTCTTTTGTTAATTATGTCGGCGGTACAAACATTTTGGGTCACTTTTTCTTCCTCGTCAAACAAAAAACCAATAAATACAAAATTCTGTTTCAACAGTTAATATAGAGCCACGATTTTATGGCGAAAAGATTTTTGCAACATTTGGACTCATAGTCATTGGTGCAGTCAAATGAGGGACTTGTCTGAGCAAAGACACGCTGCCAATAGCCGTGAAGCAGAGCTGCCGAGGTGCACGCGAGACACTGTGTGGCTCTATATAAACCATCCACTTAATTTAGAAAGGTATACTGAGGTAACTAGCCTAGTCAGAATAAATTGTAACAAATTAGCTATATCAGACAAATTAACATTTCAGATTTAAATTCAGTAAGTTTCATTTTTGTGGACACGCCATTTTGAACATATCATTCCTTGAATAAGTAAAACAAAATAAATAAATAAACAAATTTTCAGATCACTGAGACTGTACTCATAAGATCCCCATGAAATTCGCCATGTTATAAATTCTACGAAATGTCATATTTTCAAGTATTAACTGAATATAAACAACTCATTTTTACAAAGTTGTGGCTATATTAACGTTTAAAAGTAAATAAAAATATGATTTACTATAGTTGACCAATTTTTATCAAACTTGGAATGCAAAATGTGGTACGCACTTAATGTACTAAAACGTAACATCTTTTGTCAGCAATTTTGCTGCACCTTACTTCGTAAGAAATAAGTGTTTAAATCATGCATATCAAAAATCGCTATACACTTCCTGCAGACTTGGCGGAGAGTAATGCTGTAAAACGAAATAATAACGTACACGTTTCTAATGGCCAAATATTCTTATTTTATTTGGAAGTTAATACCATTGCATGCAAAACGTATTAAGTAGGTCTACAGTACTTGTATCGAATTAAGGTTAATTCTACTACAGGTTAGAAAGATCAATGTTATAAGTTTGGCACAGGGAAAATTTCTGCCACTTGAGTGCTAGTATCGCTAGTGCACCAAACTCACCAATCACAGAGCTTTCCTGAATTTTAACTTACATTAAGTTAATAATTTAAAATGCGAAATCGGTTTCTTTTCACTTTAAATTAAATGACTAATATAATTCCCAAGTTTATATAAATTTTATTTTACCACGATTTCTTACTTATCTGGTCTCTTAGCGATTGAAGCGAAACCAGTGACAGAAATTTTCCCTGTGCCATGCTCTCCCATAAGAAAACGCATTTTCTTTCTAACCTGTAATAGAATTAACCTTAATCGAATGTATAAATATGCTATCGAACTAGGCCACCACTTTTAGAAGCGATTACCACGAGAAAATAAACCTTTGATTTAACTCACTTGAAACACTGATCCACTCAGAGTTAGGTCTGCAGGTTACAATTCGGAAATATAATACAAAGTCTTTGATGTAAATAATATTTCATTTTCAAAATGTGGCCATAGTAATAACATTTTTACTGTCATTCAGCTAGATTAGTAATAGTTAGGGACTCTTTTTTTTCGCGAAAAGTATTTTGCTCCAGTTTGTTCCAGTGCCGTACGTGCACATTTGCAATTCAGCTTCGTCGTTATTGGCAGTATGTCTGTGTGATGAGCATTAACTAGTTTGACTGAGACAATTGCAATAACGTTCCTGCGACACCACACGTCCCAAGACTCGTGAGAGTGAAAATATCCAATCACTGACCACGAAGAACTACAGATGTGCACGTAAGGCACGGAAACAATGTGGGGCAAATTTTTTTACGCAAAAAACAGGGGTCCCTAGTAATATACAAAATTATATACATAGAAGCACATATATACGACTCACTAACAGTTAACATTAACCCTACAATACAATATTTTAACTTGCCAACTCCTCAAGGTCATATTAGGGATTACAAACAACCAAACGCACACACATATATAAGTTTTATTGCCTAAATATGTAAGTTTGTAATGGTACAGACACTATATTGTACATATTAGGCAATTTAAACCAGACGTATTGAAACAGTACAAGTTATGCACATTAACTACTGTAAGTCAAAGCTTTCTATCTGTTACAATTTTTTTTTTAGTGGCGCTATATGATTAAGTAAGACTTTTACATTTAAATTCGGTAATAACTACAGTAATCATTGTCGGTTTCAAACAGGATCATATATTCTTCGTTTAAATTATGTCTCTGTCGTCGGTAATTATGTAAGTAGTCTACTACGTAACCTCGTAAGACTTTCATGGAAACTTATTGCTCGAACACTGAACGTAACGTTACTAATATCGTCTTGTTTTTTAATTGAGTGTTTTAGGTGCTTATGTGAGAGTGGATGGACTACGTTTCACAATCGTCACGTAAACGGGACTGTTGACGAACCTTAGTCTTGAAGGGTGAGGACATATCAGCTTCGTAAACGTCGTGAGAAGCTCGTCCTAGGGAAACTGCTGCGCTCTTCTGTGACGTCATCTTTGTGTTCCGTCGTCTAGCTTCGTGTTTGTGATGTATAATTCTGTGTGTAACTATGTCTACGTCTCAGTAATCGTGTATATGCCGTTCGCAATAAAGTGAGCACTGCATTAAGTCTTCTTTCTGCCGTTTTGCAGCCGTCTTCACTCATTTTAATATGAAAACTTCCATGTAACTAAAAACCAGTGTTACTGTTCCAACACACTCAACAGTTAACATATATTGGCCGAATAAAACATATTTATAATAAATTACGAGTTCTACTGATGACTCAGTTTATAGCGAACAGCCTATAAGCTGTCTCTAAGGTATCGTTTTTTTTTTTTGCTTTTTGTTAATAAAATTTTTCTAAATTTTTTTCCTGTGATTTGATATTATTCCTTGTGGGATATTTAAAGACACTGATTTTTTTATGAAAACAATTTGGTACCAACTTGTTACAATGACTTCCGTACACACCTGCAGCTCTTGATTCATGGCTATTGGCGGCGTGTATTGACGTGCCAAGGCGTCGTTCATTTTACTGGACCTGTCCTGAGGGCTAAGGTTCCTGGGTTCGATTCCCGGTCGGAGAGATGCAAATTTAATGCTATCTCCCCACGTCCAGGAATGGGAATTTGTCCCTTCACCCTCATCCCTCATCGCAGTATCACCCTCGCCTAATATCCCCAGGTGTCCTCCCTAAAGCCGTCAATTTACAAATAACTGGAAATGAGTTAAGAAAACAAGAAGTTAACAGCTTAACTGATAAGCCTACTTTCCTCATTTGTGTACCAAGTTTGATGAAATTCTGAAAAAATACTTCCTATGTTATACTATGCTAAAACATAAAAATGGCCGCCAATTTGAAAATATGAACAAAGGATGATCGAAATATACGCAGAAATGAAGTTATCTTTATATTTAGTATATATGTACCTACCAAGTTAAATGAAATTATGATTTTTTTCCCTAAGATACGCAACACTATGCTAAAAATAGAATAAAACGACCGCCATTTCGAAAATATAAACATACGATGAACGAAACACGCAAAGTTAAGTCAGCTTTGTATGCTCTATCTGTTTACCAAGTTCGATGAAATTCTAAAATATGGTTCCTTAGATATTTAGCTTGATCTAAAAATATTTAAATAGCTGCCATCTGGAAAATATTAAAAGGACTTAAACTACATATATAAAAGTCAAATCAGGTTGCTAAGTACTATAAGTATACAAAGTTGGATGTAATTCGGTAAAGTGGTTCGAAAATTTTTAAGGGAGAACACACACACTCTCGCGGGCACACAGACAAAACGGTGATCTCATAAGCCTACTACTACGGAAAGTAGGCTAAACATGGAAATATTATGATAACGACACCACAGGTCTGTGATTTGCTGGTGTAACTCCAAGAAAATTAGAGTTACGAACACCTAAATACTGACCGTAACACAGCAGATGTGCGCATAAAGCAATGGTGTAAAATTCTTTTTCACAAAAAGTAGGTTGGTCTGAGGGAATATTTTTTTTTAAATTTTTTTTCTTTCACTATCTGCATGGCAGCAGAACGAGCAAATGTAGACTTTGTCGCACCGTTGCGAGAAAACTATGAAAACTAAAACAGTTTTGTGAGAGGAAACTGTACTCAACAAGTATCGTCTACAAAACTAACAATATTTCATAAATTTATAAAATAATAACTTTACCGCACTTGAACACCCTTAAGAGTGCGTGGTACATAATTCAACGCTAAAAGCATTAATCAATAACTGTAGGTTTCTTGAAGCCAATTTACGAAAATTAAACAATAGCAATCCTAGACAATAGTTTTAGCCAACGTTTTAAACGAAATAGTTCCAGAAATTCTGAGGCACAATCTCTGACGCCGGAACCTCGTGCATTTAATTGCGGCGCAAGAAATCACGCGTAACGAATGAGTAATTTTGGATAAATATTTACTCTTGCAGTTGGCAAATACCATTATCTAGGATTGTCATTGAGTATTTTATCCATATTGGCTTAAAAAAAGCGGAAATCAATTAATGTTTTCAGCGTTTGTTTATCTTCCACGCACTCTTAGGGCCATTCATTCTCTTTTATGTATAATTTTTTAAAAAGAGAAATTAAGTATTTATGCCTAAACGAGAGCAGATATCAAAAACCTGTCTGGCAGTTTTAGGTTAAATCGTCTTCTCAATGTAGGCTGATTTTTTCAACGCAGTAAATACTATTGCTTTAGATAACTATACAACAAACGAGATTCTCGTTAATTCACTTGTTTTTACTCGAAACCGTATAATTTGAGGGTGGTGGCGGTGGCCGAACGGTCAGATCATTCTCCTGTCATCAACACCAATGCGATACGGGTTCGATTCCCGGCGGGGTCGGTTTCCGGTTTTTCGCATGTGGGAATCGTGCAGGAGGATGCCGTTGGTCGGCGGGTTTTCTCAGGGTTCTCCCGTTCCCCCGACTTTTTATTCCGGTGCTGCTCCACACTCACCTCATGTCATCCCCATCACCAGCGCTGAGACCCCGATGTTGAGCGCTGACCACAATATCTCACTCACGTATAATTTCATGTTTTTGAGAATTAAGCTATCACGACAAAAACACGCTATTGTTTAAGCTTAAAAAATAATTATTGTCGCGAAAACAGTACAAACTAGAGATAATGGCCTTAATCAAGTCAGTCCTATGATTACGTCCGCTATGCGCATATAGCCTAAAGCCCCAGTAGAAAAGACGAGGAAACTTCTTATATACAGAATGTTCCTCAAACTCCGGCCGGTGATTCCTTATGAAAAATAAAGCATAAAATATACAATGCACTTTGTATGTAACGGTGAGCTATTTAAGGCACTGTGCCTGATATTTTGTACGTAAGGGTGAGCTGTTTAAGGCACGGTGCTTGATATTTACAGTAAATGTCCAACATCACATGTGCGGCGCAGCGAGATACAACACACGTGTACGCAGTATTGCCTATGCACTAGGCTCTGTACGACCACGCCCAAGTTTTATGTGCGTTTCACACGGAAAAGTTGCGTCCCAGACAGTCACCACAAAACCTTTTTTACTACTCAGATCACGTTGCTCAATAATTCATCTTCAAATATAAGATCATACAGACGTTATGACAGTTGTGCGCAAATCAAGAGGTTGCTAACATTTTTATTTTCGAGAGGGTGGAAGGTGTAAACCGGTGTTTAGTGTTGGTTTGTCGGCCGCGTTAACACGTTGTCAGTTTGCGTCGATCAGTTTTTTGTTCATGGAGAAATTTATCTTTTAAAATTTGATTTTCAAAACGACGAACTCCCTTAAGGATATACTCTCTAGTTTCGAATTTTTTTATTTATATATTTTTTACGTGTAAACGAGAGCAGATATTAAAAATCTGTTCGGCAGTTTTGTTTAAAATTTACTTCTCCATGTTAACAGCTTTTTTCAAGGCAGTAAATGATATGGTTTCAGCTAATTATGTAACTATCGAAATTCTGTTTTATTGAAAAAAATTAGTTATCATAGCAAAAACCATTTTAAACAAAACTGTCAGACAATTTTTTATACCTACTTTCGTATAAGCTTAAAAAATTATAATTCGTAACACCAGTAGAAACTAAAGACATTGGCCTTAAGGCGACCGCCTACCCCACGCTTCAAATGCATTGCAGCGTTTTCGTAAACAGGTTTTTTCTACGAAAATATTCCACTTGTGCCCATTGTGCCAATGTACAAAAAGAAAACAAACTTCATACAAGGTCGGAACCTCATTAAAACACTGTTTCTAAGCGCTCCAAACATGGATAAAAACGGCCTTTTCAGACTTCCGTACTCCAAAATGTAGTAACCGTATGTATGTGAAACTCAGGTTGCGACCTGCATTGAACCTAGTTACAGACTTTCCACCAATAATATTATATGATCACCGCTTAATGTCCCATAGTAAAAACCGTTCGGCGGGAAGCTTGCACGCTAGTTCAGCGCTTGGCTCGTTGAGTCGACGCGGCATTTGATGCGCGCTTCAAGGTCGACCTTACTGCTCCGTCGCTTTTGAGCCTCTCACGCGCGAGTAGACGGCGCCCTTAAGATCACCGTCATGTACAAAGTGCATCATATATTACCTGCTTTATATTTGACAATGAATCACCAGCCGGAGTTTACCTCTTGTTTTTCGTGAGCATAATGTATTTATTTTAGCAGCAGTTGGTAAGCGAGTGCCTTGAGCGCGCTTGTATACAGGGTGGCGCCAGACAGCTCGTGTATTATTTTACGAGAGACAGACTCCTCGCGGACTTGTCTCGCGATAGAGGAAACTCTCACGAACCCAGCCCGCATGCCTTGTGTACATATTAAACAGCGGGCGGTTTCCAAGTAGCCGACTATTATTAATGAGAAACAGTCTTGGTAGATAGGGTTGGTAAGGGGAGGGACGGACGATGCATGATGCATGACGGCGCGGGGACAGTTGTGCACGGAGTAATTGACCTAAGTGGGCGGTGCCCGGCGAGCATTGCGCCAGGTTCGCGTCGGCGAATGGCTGGCCAGGCAGCCATGGCGGCCGGCTTCCAGTGGGCGTGGCTTTCAAGCGGAGTCCTCTTACACAATGTTGTTGCCAAGGTTTCGTTTCATACGCTGGGAAGGTCTCCGCGCTCGTTCCTTAGTCCGCCGGGGGCGGTACATATAGTGGACGCGCGATGAAGATTTTCGCGTGGCCGCATTATGCTGAAATCACAATAGCGCGAATGCCGCGGCCACAGTGGTGGATTTAGAAACATATTTGGGGAGGGAGGAGCTAATGTGATTATATGGATCGTAAAAAATTTCAGCCATCTCAAAAGTGTGGTTGTTTATTGTTACAGGACATTAAATATAACATGCATACAAGTAGGACACATTAAATGCACTTGGATCATCATCATGGAATAAAAGAACAAACCTCCAGTTTTTTTAGGCGACTGGACATACTTTGGCTTCATAATGTTGAACACAATTTTAGCCCGGTAGCCATCCTCCCCCCGCCTCCCGGCCATTAAATTCGCCCCTGCAACGATGTGAATAATAATATATGTCTGTCAATCAGCGACAAGGTTTCTGTGACGTCAGCGTGACGAAAAGTACGCTGGTTGGTTAGCAAGTTGTATTGTTCGTGTCGCACCCGGCGCGTCGCATCCATCGCCCTATTGTAGTTCCAGCATTACGCGAATATTTCTAAATACAGCGTCTTCCTAAACGCCTGCTGTCTCGCGGGTGATATACGTATGCTAATGTGGGTGATGAAGTCAAGTATAGGCAGTTTATTTTAAAGTGAGCACCACCCAACACTTATAACAATAAAAATACAAGTATTTATAGGGGCTATAGAAGTACAATTTTGAGAGCTGAGAAATATTTAAGCTAGTTTTCAGTGACATACATGTTTTCGTATTTAAAAACGTAAAGCTGCAGGCATAATGTCTACAGAAAATTGTAAAGAGTGATCAGTTTATCCTGAACAACCTATAGTAGGGCTTACGTCTCTTCGATATCAAGATCGTTAAGGGCGCGGTCTGCCGCAATTCTCATCACCATTTTTTATTTTTTATTTGTACCAGATATTTTTTTTTCTTATTTAAGACACAAAATGTGATTAAATTTGGCTCTTGTGAAATTTTTTTATCTCTCATAGTTTTCGCGTAATGGCTTGTTAAAGTCATATTTTTGCATGTTTCCGTTTTAACGACTACACTAAAACCAACTGATATACCAAACTCAAAAAAATCACAGTGGATAAAGACATTGCAGGCTACAATGTCATGCTCATGAAATTAAAGAATAAAAATTATTTGAATTTAAAAAAAATTGCTGAAACTGAAAATAAAAATTAAAAAAGTTCAATAATTTTTTTTTAAAAATACAAATAATGTTTATTCTATAATTTTATGAGCATGTCATTGTAGCCTGTAATGTCTTTATTCACTGTGATATTTTTGAGTTTGGTATATCAGTTGGTTTTAGTGTAGTCGTTAAAACGGAAACATACAAAATATGACTTTAACAAGCCAATACGCGAAAACAATGAGAGATAAAAAAAATTATTAAGAGCCAATTTTAGTCACATTTTGTGTCTAAAACAAGAAAAAAATCTTGTACAAATACAAAATAAAATAATGATGATGAAAATTGCGGTAGACCGCGCCCTTAAGAGGAATGGACGGCTCGCAATTCAAATTTACTAGTTTTTTTAAGAAAAGCATGAATTTGAGTTTTGTTGATTAAATTCTGGCTACGTTAACACACAGCGTTAGACTGCCGTTCATGTATAGGCCTACTATTGATGGGATGCCTATATTACTACTATAGGAGCGTTTGGAGACTACATTGTCACAAAGTATTCTTGCAATTTTTCGTTATTCCTATCAGAAGAGAGTAAAGCGACCATTCGGTATTAAGTAACCGCTGCGACGTGTTTTTTTTTAAGCCATAGAAAACAAGATGGTTGGATTAGGAATTAATATAGGAGGTATTTAAATGGCCTAACATAGTATTGGGACCGATTAAATATTATCTGGCACGTGACAAAAAGTTCTTCCTTTTGGGAACTGATTACGATTTAAAAGGAATCATAAAGCTTCTATTTAATGTGATAAGACTTTCACTCTTATGTAAAAATATATATTATGTTTTAATATTTAATAAATACATGATGCTATTTTTGATATAAATACTTATATATTAGATTGCGATTTGATTTTACTCACGACCACTAGATTTAGTGATTTGAGTGCTGTTATATTGTATTTTCAAAAGGCCATTCCCAGTAAAGAATGAAAATGTGACTATCAAAATAAATCCGCATTTTTCAAACAAGCTACAATTATCTTATATTTCAGACAAGTTTTTTTGTGTAATATAACACTACTTATTGCGTGGTTTTCCATCCGATAGGTTTTTGAAAGATTTCATTTATTCCTGGAATCTACACCAATAAATAAACATATTTTGTAATGAGTATGTAAGTAGAATGAGTTTCCGGTATTATTAAATTAAAACAAAATATCTACAATATATCTAGAAACAATATATTTAGACATATCGACAACATTTTCTTGTATTTACTTCATTTTTATTTTAAAAAATTTTCCTTTCATTCTCCAGTTTTGTGTTCCCACAATTTTTAAACCAAGACCACCTTACTTTATTAACAAGTTAGATTGAATTACTTGCAGGATCGGTTTTTGTGTTCATTTGCTATCCAAATTATTTTCTGTATTGATACAAATATATGAAAATTAGTCCCTTTTCAAAACTCATTTACATAAGCAAAAGAAGGGAAAGGATGTGAAGATGGAGTTATAACAAAATAAAAATACGATGACTCGAACACATTAGTAGATAATTTAGATCTTGCCCAGAAATTATTTTAAAAATATATTCTACAACCTTGTTTTACATTATGCTGAAACGAACCTGGAAAATTATTATAGCTGTGAAACAAAATATTTTGTGAACTCAAATGTGTTTGGCAGGGACAACATAACAGCTAAATTTTTGTGTTCATACGGTCTGTTAAAGTGAACACACTCAAAACTGGAACAAAATATTTTTAGGACCTTAAGTAGTTTTCGCTTTACTTGAATGACAGTTGCACATGATATGGATTACACACACGTGCCACGCGCATGTCATAATTTGTATATAAGCTCCAATTTGTGTTTTTTCTCTCAGTAGTATATCATGTGTAAGCGAACTGTGATTTTTGTTCAAAAGAGTGCAATTTCAACTGACAGAAGTTATTTGAACTCAAGCTTTCTTTTTACACTGGACATAATTCTTTAAGAATTCTATACAGGCAAATTTCTAGATATTGTGTTAATGTATTCTTTTAAATTTATAAATCTTTGTAATTTCAGAATATTACAACTTATAAACATATTATTTATCACGTAAGTGTATTCTGCTTGGTCACACGTCGCATAGCGTTCGCCATATAATAAGAGTAGAACATTTAAATTTGTTTTCTTGTAGAGGCCAAATATTAATATTTCCAATGTTTCTCAGCAAAAATCTACTGACAACAGACTGTGTACTTGTTAATTGTGCTAACACTTTCACGTTCACACTAAGTATCAGGCATTAAGGTGCCGCAGTAGGGTTTAGGTAAGAGGGTCTCAAAAAAACCTCTCCATATGATTCGCCTACCGATTAAGACAAATCAATAGTTCAATAAAAGAGTACAACTGAGCCAAAGTACATACTTAATAAGTGAAAGTAAGTTAATGGCCTATAATATTTTGTGACGAAAAAAATATAGACAATCAAAATTGAAGAATTCGCGGCCAATAGCCATACCAAAACGTTGATTTGTTTAAAATTGTGAACTTCATTACATATTTGTTTGGATGTATTTGTAGTTAGTTTTGCAAATTCCGTTTCCTTATCACTAAACAGAGGATTTGTGGTTATGAGAGGGACATCTGCACTACAAGTTTTTATTAATTTTTATTTTTGTTGTTAGACTCAGTTAGCTTTAAAGTGACCGGACGCAATAAAGCTAACTTTTATTATTATATTACTTGTATGATACACTATGAAGTACAAAGAGGGTAAATCAAGACTTTCACTGCAGGTAGTAAGTTTTGTGTAAGAAGTATTTACAGTCGCATATCGAAAAAACATTGTATTTTATATTGAGGTGCGCTAACTGGGAACCGTTACATCGAGGAGTTACTGAAGCAAATTTCTGACTGTTATTTTCAGGCCAAACTTGGGGTTCTGTACCAATAGGACAATGGGCGACTGTATTTGCATAGTACATTATCATCCGATGGTTCTTGAACAAGTCACAATGCTTCCTAAACCTGCAAGTCTACAAGAACTATCGTCCATGGTCTTAGAAGTACAGGTATGAATATTAGTCTATTAATAACGCTGTTTAAAGCCTCGTTCACACGCCCACTATTCATGCAGATCCCAACAATCCAAATTCGAACAGCCAAACAAAAAACTTGATTTTTTTCAGATGATCCGTGTGGGAAAATTTGAGTCTCATACGTTGATTGTATTGCCTTATGCAAACTGAATTATTGGTATACTGGAAATTATGGGTTTTATGGTATGTAGACTGTGAAACAGGCTTCATTGTCTAACAGCGCCAGCAATTCAGAGGTGATATTTTTTTTTTAACATTATTAATAGCTGGTAATTTCCCGATCGTTTAAGTACCGTAAACTGGGGCAGCTTTGGCCAGTTTCGGGGTAACATTGTACCAATCAAAATATTAGTTTTGGAGTCATTTGATTAATAAACAGTGGTTGAATTCCAGTTCTTAAAAAAATACTGTTAATCCGGTCTGATAAAATTTGAAATGTTTTTCATTAAACAACATAAAAACCGAAATTTTGAATGGGACAAAGTTACTCCGCAGGGCGAAAGGCGAAAGATTTTAGCGGATAGTGCAGAGTTCACACTACTCGCTGTTCCAACTTCCGCGCTGTTAAGGCGGGTTATCTGCCACTACATTAGATTATTGTGAATTTTGTAATGACTTTAGTTTCCTAGTTGTCTATTCATTTGGACGTGGTGAGGTGAAGAATGTGACATAGTGTTAAGGTTTAAAATGAAATTAATAAAATCGTGCAATTTATTATTGTTTATGGATAGAACCAGTGATATTTGGCTTAAAAAATTTTGCAACAAATTTTTTCAATGCCTTACATGCACACCTGCAACTCTGATTCGTGGTTATTGGCAGGGTATTATAGGGCAGAGGCGTGGCTCATTTGGCTGCACCAACCAGAACAATGTTACCGAATCGCTGAAAGCTAAAAACTTCCAATCACTGTCCATGAAGCAAAAAACAAGATGTTCACATAAGACATTGAAACTAATTGTTGCAGAATTATTTTCACCAAAAATCACTGGCTCGATTTATAGAGCTAAGGTAGTTTAATTTTAAAACAAAATTCTAATCTGTAGTTTCACAAACTTAATTGTGAAAAGATTCCATTATTGCTATATTAAATCTTGTTGGTAAGTCGCAAGTAGGTTACTGCAAGCCTTGTCGTGACCAAATATATGAAAAACACCGGAAATACATCGAAAAATTTAAAAAATCCAAGATGGTGGTTGATAGACCAAATTCAAAACATCGTTTTCCCCACGCTCATTAGAACATGTCTGGACACTCGTCTGAAAACTTGACCTTCTTGTTGACTGTTAGTTGATGATATTGCCGTTGGCGCGCTGCTTTACAGTAGTCCGGTTTTAGCGAGGTGAAGAAAGTTGTTATTGAAGTTCACTTGTTTGGAAGCCATATTGTGGTGGACACCGGTAGCAGAAAATGCTAATTTCAATTAATCTATACATTTTCCATCATTGGTAAACACAAATAAAGAATAGTAGCCTATACAGACCAGTTAGTTTTTGTAAAACGTCAATGTTTGATCAAAAACTTTTCTATGTCCTATGTTTTCATGCTAAAATCCGGTCACCTGCGAAGTAGTGCCCCAGCGACATCATCAACTATCAGTAAGAACCCTGTTTTTCGCGAAAAGAATATTGCCTCACTTTGTTTCCGTGCCTTACGTGCGTATCTGCAGTTCTGCTTCGTGGTCAGTGATAGGATATTTAAACTCTCACAAGCCTTGAGATTCTACCGGCACAATCACAGACGTGTGGTGTTGCAGGAATGTTATTGTAATTGGTTCAGTCAAATGAGATACGGCTCTTTACACAGACACGCTGTCAATAACCATGAAGCAGAATTGCAGACGTGCACGTAAGGCACTGAAACAAACTGGGGCAAAACTCTTTTCGCGAAAAAAACAGGGTCCCTAACTATCAGTCATCAATAGAGGAACGTGAAATACGCGGTTTCGTTTCATGACGAGCTGGAATTCAAACGCTTGTGAATTTTTGTCACTTTCCGATTAGAACACTGATTAGTAAATACGTTCTTGAAAACTCTCAGCCAACAACACATTTGTAATAAAACGTGGAACGAATTACGATTTACTTGTTACAGGTTTGGCAGCGAATAAACTGATAACACGAGCTGGAATATACATAGGATTGTGGAGTCTAGCTGACAGGTCATTGAATCCGCGAATTTCACGCACCTCTAGTCATCAAGGGCCTCAAACAAAATACGTTGGAATATAGGCAAGCGTCAAGGTCTGTTCTCCTACGGCCGTAATATTACCAGATGATTCCAAGAAGTAGGTCAGTCAATAAGAGGGCCATATTTTGACTTCGTTTCAAGATCTGTTCATCTCTGACCGTGCTCTCCATCCAACGAAAACAAGTCGCCCCATTGTTGGACAATTCTTCTGCCGTACAACTGTGACCACAACGGATGAACTTTGACCACTTATTACAGTGGCATGGGTCTGTACCTCTTAGTAACACGTTGAGTAAAGCCTAGTTTACACCAACGATAACATTGCTAATAACACGTGTTTTCAACAAAGTTATTAACAATGTTGTATAAATGCTTGAAAATTGCTAACAACAACGTGTTATCAACATTACTGTCAACTTTCTGTTATTAACTTTGTTAATATTAATAAAAAATGTTAATAACATTTGTTGCCAACATTTTGTTGATAACACTTGCTAGCAACAAAAGTTATGCATTTTAGAAACATGTTAATAGCTTTTTCACAAACAATGTTGATAACATTAGTTTACTGACCCATTCTAGGGCGGTCTAGATCAAAGGACGTTGGTAACAAATGTTACTAACAATGTTATTAACAATTTTGTAGACATTTTTGTCATTAACATTGCTATTAACTTCCGTTCACCATTCTTAGAACTTTGTTAGTAGCATTGATGTTTTCAGCAATGTTAATAACACATTTGGTATCAACAATGCTATAAAATAGTGTACCATAGCTTAGGATTGGTTGATAACATTTTGTAACTAACATTTTGTTAGTAACATTGTTACTGTTATTTTTTCGGTGTAAACTGGCCTTAACTGCCGTTGTTGCTGCTCATGAAAGGACCACATAGTTTCCTAATGCTATCGCATGCCGTAAATAGCTGCAAGTGTTACAGTGACAATAAGCGTGTGTTTGTTTTTGTGTTACCCGACTTTCCACTCACACATGCTTTAGTAGTGTTCTCATCTGAGGACCCATAGCGGCTGCAAAGTGTAAAGCTGGATTCACAGCCACCACGTAGCGTACACGCGTACGTGGGATTAAACGAAGAAACACGGAGTGTGCAAACTAGCATTCACATCCTCGCGTAGCGTGTGCACGTTCGTAACAGAGTTGATAAACTTTCTACTTCGCTAAGTGGAGGTTGTGAATGCAGCATTTTCATACGTAATACTCAATTAAATATTAATTTATATTGAGAATTTATTTATCTTGTCATTAATAATGTAATTCGATTCGTCAAATAAAAAAAACGATCATCTATTATCGACATTTTTTATGACATAAACAATTTCCGCTCATGTCTGGATTGAATATTGTTGTGAATCCAATCTCTAACACTTTACGTATGTGCATGTGTTCGTACTACGTTAAGTGTGGTTGTGTGTCCGGCTTAAATCGTGTAACCATTGTAAGATGCGTGGTTACTCCAGCTAATAAATATTGCTGTTATAGTACATGCATACCCTTCTTAGTTTTGCAAATTTAATGGACATTATCATGCACAGAGAAAAAAAAATAGTTGTTAGTCAACTGTATGTTTGTATATGCAAAAAACCGTGTAACACAAAATATTTGATTGTCTTGCAGGTCGTATGCTCCCGTCAATAAGGTTTACTCCACTTTAATGAACAATGTTTTGAAACAACAAGCTAAATTTTGATGCGTGTGATATACTGTTCATATAGCACATATTTTGTTGGATAAAATACATATTTGTTTCGCAGCATACAAGCGTATACTCGGCTGACCGAACCAAACCTTTATCTCCGTGTATGGACGGTTGATTGCCAGTTTAACAGTCGCTGATGTTACCTCTTCACTATGTACTTTTTTTTTTTTTTTTTGCACGGAGATGTCTTCACATTCGAGAT
>PNEQ01075098.1:0-23618 GCA_003012365.1 Medauroidea extradentata
ACCAGCGCACACCTGCCACTGACACACTCTGCGAACACCTGCCGTGACCAGGTGCAACTTCGCCTGGCCTGTGGCCTGGTACGACGACATACGCCCCCCTCCTGAAGACGACTGGTCACGGCAGGTGTGTGCATTCGCTATGTACTTTGCTGCCGGTGTCGCCCCCGACGACTGAACACTAGGGTCTGCTGTGGGTCGAAGTCTCCGGCTTCATCTCCTGAGTCATCGGGTGGTGCACAGCAGGTCTGCTGTTTCTGTCGTGGGCGAGGTCGTAGGTTGTAGGGCTCCCTTCGGTGTCTGTTGGTATGGATCGAGGGAGTAGACATTGGGGTGCCGGCCATCGGTAACACCAGCATGTCCTGGGATGTTGTGGTCTTTACATCCTGACGTTCTGCCACTGGCGTCTGTACAGTAGGCGTCGATGATCGAGGGCCACCAGCCACGCCCCACTCCGGAAAGCCGTGCACACGAGGCAGATGCTCTTCGTCTGCATTTCCGTTCGTTCCTCGGTTTGGGGTTGACCCCCTTCTGCTGGCCATTTGTGCTAGGCTCGGACGAGTGTAACTGGGGTTGCCTGCTGCGTCGGCGTCGTTGTTGGCATTGAGGCAACTCTTCTGGTTCCTCAATGTGTGTGGTAAAAGTCGTACTCTCTAAGTGGCGCATCCAGTTCCCACACTTCCCGGACGATGGGTTGGAGTCTCGGCTCATCATCATCAGGCATGGTCACTATTGGTTCGGCTTCCTGCGGCGGTGTTATGATGCCAGGCGTCGACAGGAGAAGTAACGACAGTCCCGGAGTCTTGTCACATCTGCTTTGCGAGTGTTTGTCACTGTCCTCTTGGAGTGGTATCTCAATTTGTGGGTGCTCAGCTGCAATGGTTGTCTGAAGTAGGTCGGAGAAAGCGAAGACATCTTTCCGTTTATCCAAGAGTGCTTGTATCGCTGTCCTGTATTCGGCTGGGACCTTGTTGTCCAGGTTGCCCAGGTGAATTGTGTGTTGGTTGGTATTCGGCCGCCAGTCGACAGCATACATTGTTCGTCGTTCCCTGGTTCCCACGTGTACCCTCTTCGGCGCGACCTCTATCACTGCTGCTTGTTGCTGCAGCCATGGTTGCCCCAGCGCTATGGGCTCTCGTAGGCCGTCCATGACCAAGGCTTCGACTTGAGGCGTCTGGTCGCGTATCCTGATTGTCAGGACGGTTACGCCCTGTGTGGCACTGTGCTTCCCTCTGGTGGCCAGCTGTAACATGCAGGGTCCAGGTCAGATCTGTGATGGATTAACGAGTGTGGATGCGACGAACGTATGGCTGGCGGCAGTATCAACTAATGCAGCAGTTGGTTGGTTGTTGACTTTGATTGGGATGCGGAGTAACTGATCCTCCTCGACTGTTAATTGTCCCAAAAACTGCTCTGAGTCGGTGTTGGTCGTGATCAAGTGTGTCCGGCGATTGACACCGGGGAGGTCAGCAGCTGGCCTGCCTCCGCGCCTTCGGCGTTTCCCGACGGCGGGCATGTGGCATTCCTAACAGGGCAGTCCTGGTGCCAGTGAAACGTGTTCGCTGGGCAGGTGTGGCACTATGGCGGTCGAATGTCCCGTCGCGAGAGTTGTGGGGCGGATGCAGGGTCGGCCGACCGCGGCGTCGGCCGACCGCGGCGTCTCAATCGTGAGTTGTTGTCTTCGGCCTGTTGGTGTGCTACTATCGCGCATATTTCTGGTGATGGGGGCCTCCTCGTCCGCCCGTCCTAGTGTCTGTAATGGACGTCCCCTCAGCCTATTGACGGCCCTGTCAGCGACGATTGCTCAACGTACGTATCACTCCACACTTTCACCATTCACTTGTGCCAAAAATGGTTGGAGTTCCAGTCTCAGACGCGGGGTTATGCTGCTTAGTGCGTCCTCCGGCGGCGTGGTTGGATAGATGCGCCGGAACAGCTGGATTTTCGTGGCTATGAACCTCTCTGTCGACTCTGTGTCCTTTTGTCGTTCACCTATAAAATCGCGCTTGACAGTCTGCTATAGCCTCCGCGGACCCGAAACGATACCGTAGGCCATTTGCGAACTCGTCCCATGTCATTGTTGCATATCCCCATAATCTCCACTAATCCTTTGCGGCACCATGCAAGTTGCTAATCGCACGATCAACCCACTCCTTGTACACTACGCTGTAACGTAAACACAGTGTTTCGCACTGCTGCAGAAACTGGTCCACGTCCTCTTGCATGTGTCCAGAGAATTCGGGAAGTTTCATTATGTCCACACTCTTTTGGCGGGTTGTTGCGACAGCTCGATGCACAGTCGTTAAGGCGCTGGGGAGGGGTGATAAGATGTTAGGTTTGTAGCTTGTGACGTATGACCTTGAAGCGAGGGAGGGGGCCTCGATGACACACAAGTTGCACAAGTGAACACGCCCTGACCAAACGTGACAAGTTCCGTGGTGTGCAAACATTTGCGGTGGCGTCTTGTTTGACATGTCACACAAGTGGCCATCTCCTTCCCTTGTCTGTCACATGTTAGCAAGTCACATACTTCGGCCTGCCTTGGCGGGCTGTGGTCGATAAGCTTCTCCACTTTCACACTCGGGTTCCCCTTCCGGTTCTCCATGGCACATGTGCAGCACTGTTGCACATCTTCTCCGAAAAGTAAATCAGGGAATGCTGGTAATCCACACCTAACTCACTCCTTGCTGCTCATTGTGTGCGATGGTTCAATTTCTTTCTATATCTAACTCTTTGTATTGTTTCCTGCTATCGCTGATGTGCGGGCTGTGACGTAAATGGCTAAACAAAGCATCTGTGGTGATCCTGTGGTGAAGTGTCGTCTTCCATTCCTTCTCTATGTAGGTTCTACGTCGATTTACACTGCGATATTCACGCCAAAGCGTTGGGCGTCATGACGCCGTATCCAGTGAGTGTGAGGTAGGAATGGAGCTGCGTCGGAATGTTCTGGGCGCCACCCGGTTAAGCATGTAGCCGGGAACACGAGGCTCGATGGGTAGTGGTCTGTTCGTGCCGGCGTGCCCCTCTCTCACCTGGCGAGTCGAAACAGCTGCGGATCGGGAAAAGCAGGGAGGATCTGGAGAAAACTACACCTTACATGGACACTTATGGGGCGGTCCACACCCCCATACCCTAGGGCCTTAAGTGATCCAGTTCCAAATTGCGAAACAAAGTAAAACACTGGGCCGGATAGTTGCACACGCACGTTACATTTCTCGCTGGACAAATCAGAGTCCCAAAGCACACCACGTCTCTCTCGTTCCGTCAGTCGTGGCAGCTGCTTCCAGACTGCTTCATGCACTGGTAGAGGGAGGGGGCGGCGAAGCCATCTGTCCCGCACTGGCAGATGGTCGTGCGGCGGCTGGGATGGCAGGTGTCGCACGTCAATGTCAAGTTCACACATGCCCTCCCGCCGTCACTGATCTGCCACACACATTCAAGTACCGCACATCTGCCCTTACCAAATGGTGCACACCTGCCACTGACACACTCTGTGAACACCTGCCGCGACCAGGTGCAACTCCACCTGGTCTGTGGCCTGGTAGGACGACAACTTCCTAGTTATCGTTCACTAAGTCTACCTCTTCAGACTCTGGGAGACTGATCCAAAAATCATGATGATTACACAGCATGAGGAGGCTTTTTTTTCTATGATGTCTTTTTTCTTTGTTTTGTTAAGTCCTCTGAACATTTTGTATTTGGTTAGGCAAAGGAAAGTTCTTTATGAACTTGGCTTGTAAGAAGTTCAGCTTGTTTGAAGTAGGATCTTCATATGTAGTAGAATAAAGAAGACATGTATTTCCACGTTCAGCCCTTACTTTAACAATGTCTTTGAGTTATGGCATGTTGTCACCTCGACACTTCAGTTTTTGTTTTGAAGTGAAGTCTTTCCATACAAGAAGGTCGTCAACTTTAAGTACTTTAGTGTCTACTTTCCCTGATTTGTCTTTTCGTACATATTCAACAAAATCCTGGAAATCGTAAACCTTTCCTCTGTGCTTCATAGAAAGCTCAATCTGGTGGTGAAAGGAATCTGCGGCCATAAAGGTATGGCCTGGTGTAAAGTAACAAATGTCAATTCTGTCTACTGAAATATATTGGCAGTGATTGACAAGATACATAAAAAATGTAAAAAGATTCCAATTTTTATTTTGCCCGGAGCAGTTGTCAAGCCAAATACAAATATTTTTTGCATCTCTAAGATGACGAAAAAATGAGTAAATTGCATTAATGATGTCTTCTTTTTTCCTGCCACATATTGCCTCGTGCCATAAGATAGCAAAAGGTTTAGCTGTCGGTTTAATGCCAAGAGGTACAAAACTTTCATTGAACACTACCATTCTTGGAGTAAACACAACTTCTTTGAAAGAATCCATTCTAGGCAACATAATCACCTTTTGTAGATCTGCACAAAAGTATACGGTACCGGTACCAGAAGACTGCAACTTAGTATGTTCTTCGTACAACTCTCTAGATTTTCCTGCCTTTTCTGTGTGGCACTTCCAATAAATGCAGGTCTCGCAGTCTGGTGATAAACTATCTTGAGTGTGGGCTTTGTCATGTTATTTAAACTTGAAGCACATGGCACATTCTTCGTGGCCAAGTTTCGTAAAGGATATGTTCAGCTCAATAACAACTTTTCTATACAAATCGTAAGAACAGTCACATGAGTTTTTAGCTCGTCTAAAATCATCCTACATCCTTTGAATGTTCACATCATTAGGGAGGTATCTTCGATTTGGGGCATGCTCCCTTCTGTAGTGAGAAATACTTGGGTGATAACTCTCTATATGATGTTGAATATTGGCCCTGTCAAATTTTCTAGGATTTGGATGCCTTCCTCTTTTGTCAGTCGAGTATGATGTCATTCCTGTCTGTGTTGTTTTGTCAACAGATGTTAGTGTGTCATATATAACAGAGTTATTTTCTTTGGAAAATCCTAAGGTAGTGAGAAAAAACCACTTGCATATCCTAACACGTTTACCGTCCTTATCTTTAAAGAAATAGCGAAATGAGTTGCTCCTTTTTTATGAATCTCCATGACGTCTTCTTATGGTAAGTTTCGTGGCACACAACACAATAAAGTTTCTCCGTTTTTTGAAATCCTTGTCCCAAAACTCGGGAGTTAAGTTGTTGTCTCCATTCTTCCGTAAACGTTATACTGCATTTATTGCGACATTTATCACCACAAGGCTCACGTGTGGGGTGGTTTTCTTTCAGGTTTTTAACTGCATTTTGTGTTTTTTCGATTGGGGTAGTACTGCTTTTATTTCTCATTCTTTTTGTTCCTTTCCTTTTTATACCCACATCATCTTGAGGTACATTATTGTTTACAGTTTCACCATCTTTTACATGTTCCGTATTATTTGATAGCTGAATTCCATCAGAAGGGTGTGCGTCAATCTCCTGTTCTATAGTAATATTCTGTTCACATGTAAAGATGTTTTCTACTTGGTGTGCTTCAATAATTGGAGGCAGCTCCGATACATTGGAAGGACGAAGAACCTCAAGTGTTTTGTATGTTGGTGTATTTTCATACTCTTCATTAGCATTTGTAAATGAGGGCAATACACTTAATGTATGCACACCCGATGTTGATTGCTGTTCCTTGTTTAGATATAATTCTTCTTCACTCGAACTATTATTGAGTTGTTGCTTCTTTGTAGACACCAGTGCTACCATCGAAGCACCACATGACAAATATTTATTTCCTGACATTGTTAGTACTGGTTGAACAGTGAACATAAAAATACATATATACAGAAAAGTCACATTCTAAAAGTATTACCGTATTGCACAACCAATGGTAGTGCTAATAAACAGACAATACAATCATTATGTCGGCACGATCATGCTTATCTTGATGTTAAGTTTTGTAACACCCAACCTATCCGTCTTTATATCAACTGTAACACTTACACAACATATAAATGTTGTATAAAGTAGAAGAAACGTTTAACTGCTACAATAAGTTGAAATGTAGATTAATATTATAGAATCTTCTACACGTTGCACTATAATAAATAATACATTTACTGTTTTAGTAAACCATCATGCCAAATGAAACAGTTCAAAGTTTGTTTCCAAATAATGAACATTGGCATAGATATAATTGCATAGAATAAGCAAGTAATAGAAGGGACATGAGAATTATTTTAATCAGACTCGTTTCTTCTTTGGTTAACATGGTATCAACTCTCCAAGTTAGGTATATTTATACTTTTTAGTACTTTTTTATTATATGAGGAAATTATTGACATAATTTTTTTCTAATTCCACATTATAGAAACTAACAAAACTGCAACAAAAAATTGAAATACTATCCTATTATGAATGTTCCTACTGGTAGCATTTCTGTGGGAATGGTTGCCAACATACGGAATTTAAAGTTTCCATTATGTTTTGCTAAAATATGGCCCTTGTTCCTTGAACCTGTGGTGTGCTTTTGCACGATTTGTAAGAATAAAGGCCTTATGTGTAACTGATAATGTATTTAGGGTATTTTTAGTATTTACTGGTCATAGGAGCTTATGCACAATTTGTAAGAATAAACGCCCTATGTGTAACTCATCACTGATTTAGGGTGTTTTTAGTATTTACTAGTCATACAGGGCCTATTTTGACAAAACATGTCTCAAACTGGAGTTATGGTGAATATATATGTTAGTGTAGCTTCCCTGTATATAGGATTTAGGGCTTTTTAACCTCATACAAAGCTCACAAATTTCAAACCAATTGTTTACTAAAAAAAAAAAAAAATTTAAGGAAACCTGGAGTTAGGGCCTTTTAACTCATAAGTTAACACCTTTATTGAGGACATTATTCTTCAGAACACTAAACCTATTTTTTAAGGGAATAGTATGGCTCTCTTCTTGTCTTGGAGACTTTCTTCCTTTCTTGTATACCACTTCTGACCACGTGGGTGAGGTGCTGGTATTATTTTGATGGTGATGAGTTAGCTTAATCTCCTCTTGTAGAACTTTCGTTGCCTCTCGAAGGGATGCAATTTCTTGTGAAAGTTGATTTAAGTCGTTGGTGGCCACCGGCACTTCTTTAGAATGTTCAACTGCACTATTTTTGGCATGAAATGCTTCAGTTTCTTCTGTGAATACCTTTATAATTTCTTTTAACGTAATGTTTTCCTCTGTTAATAGTTTAACTGCCAACACTAGTTTATCAAAGTTACTTTGAATATTTTCACTCTCTGTATTTACATCTTCATTAAGTTCACTATCGCCATTGCTGGAAATACTACACATGATGCACTGCCATTCATTTTCAGGTATTTTTTCTTGTTCAATGTCACTGCACTTCGCGAAACGGAACCATCTGTTGCAAGACTCACAAAATATTCCATTTCTTACCTTTTTACAGCATTTATCATAACAATAATCAATAATTACTTTGTTTCTTTTGCAACTATTGACATTTAAATACTTACTCGGTGCCATCTTGCTTTGTTACTTATGAAATTTCCTACAAACAACACAAGTGATGTTTCATCAAGTTCAGGTTCACTAATAAATATCACAGGGAAAATTTGCAATAAAACATCTTTTAAAAAAATGTTTACAAATCTGTACAAAAATTTAAATATTCAAGTTACTGAAATAAAAAAATAAATAGGGGTACTTCTATTTGCTTGTTAATGTTTCGTACAATGTTCAAAATTCCTCAGTTTCACTTTCACTTTCCACAGTGTTGTAGGGAACACTATCCCTTCTTCACTTTTCACAAGGAAGAACTTTGAACCGAGCAGCGTATGTTTCCGGAATGACGCTTTTATCCAGCAGTTTTAAAAGGTCTGGTTTTTTTCTGTGCTGAAATGGGTATCCTCTTACTGTAGGTAGAATTCAGAGTGCTGATGCTCCATTGAAACTGCTTTGCCCTATGCCCTAGAATAGAAAATTCTAAGGAGGACTCATCACTCAAGTTGTACTTAAACTGTACACAGTATGGAAGTTATTTCTGAAAATGAAGCCATTTTATCCCTAGCCAAGATATCTTGTTCCCATTTGCATCTTCTTTGGTGTTCGTAAGAATCTTCCTTCCTAGATTTTTCAGATCATTTATGTCTTTGAAAGTCACACTTGTAACTTTGTACGGACTTCTTTTTTTTTCTAGCCATTTCCATTACAACTTGGTATTCTCTGGGCAAATAGATATTGATGTGTTTCCTGGCACGCTCTATTGTGGCATGCATGGAGTCAACCTCAAGATAAGAATGACCTGACTCCATGTATTTCATGTCACATATCTTGAGGTGGTCAATTGTTTGAACAGCATACATCTGCAGGTAATTCAAGATGCAGGACCCAATTTCTGAGGATCCTTTCTTGCCTTCGGTTTCGTCCCATAAATAGCAGTAACCATCACCATTTGAATCATAAATGGTAAAATTAAAAATTGACAACTTCCTACTGTAGTAAATCTGACAGTCTCCGGCATGGGAATGTAAAGGGTAGCTTGAAGGTCAAATGTTGCAGTCCCTTTCTTTTCTTCGCTTTCTCTGGCACATTACATATCACTTTCCTTCATTACCATGGCTTCTTTCTTCCTTCTGTCATGGGTTTTCCACTTTTCTTGTCGGAAGCCTCATAATATACTTTACATGTTGTGCATCTGTCTTTTTTGGGCACATATGTTGACAATGGCGGATCATATGAATTTAAGATTCGCCGAAAGACATTTTCCTTAACAGATACTATGTTTTCATGTGGACAGTAATTTGTACCTTAGAGTCTATAGAACTCAGCAATGTTTAGTTCTGGGGACAGGTAAAGTCGTTTAGAATTATGCCAACAATAATGTGATTCTAGGCGAGGGAAACTATCTATATGCTTCTTTACATGAGCATTTTCCTCCGACGTACTATTAACAGATTTCCTTCCTTTTCTGCCGTCTTTGCCAGAAAATGCACTACTTGAATTCATATTGGCCAAAGCATGATTAATAACTTTAAAACTTATTTGGAAAATGCTACAGAAGAATTTCAAACATACTCTAATTTTCTGCTGTTCGTCATTTCTGAGGTAGTAAAATCAAGAATATTGCCTTTGACCTTACCACATTCTTTTGTCTACTTCCTTTTCGCTCTACATTTCTTTCTTCTACCAGGGAAGTAATATAAGATTTCTGAAGCACAGTATCTCCCAAAGCCCAATATTCTGAGAAAAGAGTTTTTTGTTTTTCAATAGAGATGTGATCAGAGCATTTAAATCGGCACTTGCATAATAAATCTGGAAGCTGTTTTTCTGGTACGACTTTTCCTTTTCTATCAACATATGACTTTCCAGACATGCACATTTTTTTTCTTGTATTTACCTTCCAAGTGTCAGGCTCTCCCTTCCTCTTTCTACAGTATTTAGGTCATTCTGAAGCTGCATCAAAGGAAGGATCATAGCTCTCATTTAGCTTATCATCAAATTCCTCAACAGGTATTACCGCTGCAACATCTACCGTACCTCTATTTTCATCTTCTTTCTCGTGTTCTTTATTTGCCAACTCTATACCACCATTGTTTACACAAGCTGCATATAAGGAAGTGTCATGTGTAGATTCCTCAATTGGTACCACCTCATCAAAAATATCTGCTATACTGATAATTTCTCTGTTTTCATCTTCCTCCTCCTGTTCTTGATTTGCCAGCTCCTCTCCACCATAATTTATATTGGTTTCACTTACTTCCACTGCAGCATATTCTGGTACAAATGAATCAACATATCTTTTCACAGCTGCTGGAAACAAGTCTAGCTCCTGTTCTTTCACAAGGACAGCATCACCTTCATCTGCATTATTGACGATGGCATATTCTCCCTCCTCAATAATTGCTTCTTCAAAGGTGGAACAACAATCTACCGTTGTCACAGGATGCGATTCAGGTTCTAGAACAAAGAAAGAAAAGAAAGTATGATTTTTCAGGACACTATTAAATGTTTGTGTATCAGTTAAGCTAAGCACTTTTGGAAAGTTCTGATAAGAAATTATATATTTTGGTTTATATAAAAAAAATAGGTCTGACAGTGCCTAACAATGTCAAACAATAACAATGTTAAGTTTCAGTTAAGAATGCTAAGATGGGTTGGGTAAGTTTTGCTGAACTTACTGTGAACTGTGTATAATAGGAATTTTATACAAGACAATATTATGTTTTTGAGGTAATGATTATTTGTAAAACTGGTTAGGTGTTATTAAGTTAGAAATAAAGTTTTTACTTTATTAATAGGGAATACTCTATGATCCATTATAATGAAGCAACAATAAAAAGATTAATAATGTTGTAAATAAATGCAAATTGTGTTACACATTCTCTTCAATTTCATTCACTTACTTCTTAATCTATCAATTTTATTTCATATAAAAATTATTGCATAAAGTACTGATTAACATAGTCGCATGTCCAAAAGTCGATCTTTAATTCAGTGCCTAACCTCACAAGCAAGAAAGCCACACTATTAGTTTCTATTGAGTAAATTATACTCGCCTGGAATATGTTGAACTGTGTCATTACTTTCTGCGGTATATTCATTTTCACTTTTTAAATCCTTTAACTTCACACCACACAATTCCAACATCTTACTTCTATACATTTTAATTATTATTACTTCGTAACTGCTGGGATAAGACTGGAGGCAATACGCCACATAAAAATAAAAACAAGATTCCATAGAAGAAAACATTAATGGAGAGTTAACAGCCCACTGTTTTGCAAGGAACATGATTTGTAAAAGAGGGACAAAAATAGAAATTCATGATGCCTGGTTTGGTGAACACAGAGGCAGATTAAAAGACAAATTTTTTTTTGTACACAACAGCCTTGAATACTTTTAGTTTCTTTTCAGCGCAAAGGTAATATTAGTGAACACACAACCTTTGTCTACTATAGCCTTAGATACAAATGCTTTATTGTCAGCACAAAGGTATTATGAACTGGACATACAACTTTTGTTCACAGCAAAACTGTCCAAGTGGACATACTACTTTTGTGTACATGACACCTTCATTAAAAATCAAAAAGTAGTATGTGGGACATGCTTTCATTGCCTTCGTAATGTATGGTAATACACTGGACATACTGCAAGTGAAAAAAGCATTATTAAGGCGCTATGTTGCAAAAAAGACATACTACCTTTGTCAAGATAAAAGAGTACACCAAGACGCATTACCCAGTACCCAGAACTCAGTTTTGATAATTTGTGGACATACAGCCTTTGTGCTCTCAGCAGTCGATTTAGTGGACATACAACCTTTGTGCTCTTAGCAGTCGATTTACAATATACAATCAAATTAATAAATGACATAAGTTATACATTTAAAATTAGACACTAAAAGAGCAAAATTCAACATTTCTTGTCTGTTCAGGCTCGCATGTGGACTCACGTCAGCATTCTTCATAGTCGTCACATGCAAAAAAAAAAAAAAAAAGAAAGAGAAGAAACAGAATCTTAACCCAGAATAAATATATTAAATAAGTATCTACATTGTCACAGGTCCACCCAAATACTCATAGACACTGTAAAAAGTAGAGATGGCCACTGTGTGTGTGTGTTTCGAAACACTGCATCGATACACTAAGCTGTTTCGATGTATCGAAACAGACAGTTTCACTGTTTCGAAACAATACAGTTTCATTCTTGACCTTGATTCTGACCAACACTAACACTGTTTCTGTTATATTTCTGGCTGTTTCGGTTTTCATCTAATTTTTTTCACAAACAGTCTGCTTTTGGATGTCACAATCCATGACACAATGTATGATACTTTCACAGCAGTTACAAAAACACTGAAACCAAAATAAAGTATTTTATGAAATGTGAGATTGAAAACTTTAAAATTTGTTCAGGAAAGACGCGTGTAGTATTTTTATGGCAAAAATTAAGATAACTAAATATTAATATTGCAGAAACAGTAAAATTTGAGAATTTTTTTTATTTTTGTTTTTTTCTTAAGATACCTGTTGATAGCATGGTCAGATATTTATTTATTTTTTTTTCAACATTGATTTATTGTTAAGACACTTTGCTAAAGCCTTAGGGAATAAAGGCAGATTGTTTGTAGCTGTATTATAGCTGTTCCTACAGCAGTTGGTTGAGACGGTAGCCCGCACCAGGAAGTTCGTATAGTTTACTGTCTCTGTCGTAGTCAGTAAATTCCTAACGTAACTTTACTTGCTGTGTAGACGGGACAATGTCCGGGCTGTTTACTGTGCAGAGCGGTCATTAGCCAGGAGCTGTCTGGAAATTTCGGTGGTAGTATGCCCATCTGGCACTTCTGCACAATTTCCGCGTATTTCTTCCCCCCTGCCTTCCCCCTGGTTGCGTCTGCGTCCACGTCCAGATGTTTCTGTGACCTAGTCTGTCGTAATCCTCCCGCGCGCGGCAGTTTTTTTTTCTTGTGAGGACATTCACCGCTTATTGCCCAGCTGGGTTGTGACGTAGGAGAGCCTGAGGGAAAACACGTGCCTGGAAGAGAGGCAGAGAGAGGGAGTTCGACTGGGCGAGTCCAACTAGGCGGTGTTTGGAGGGGAGGCTCCGCCCGTGGGCGGGTCGATAAATTGTCTAGCATAGGCGAGGGGAGCGGGTCAGTGTTTGGCGAGGCACCGTTGTGGCAGGATGTAGGTGAGACGAAGAATGGGGAGCTGGGCGAGACGGCGTATCAACTCATTAAGATGAGTATAGTTTTTCTCTATTTCTTTTTTTTTTTGCTAGGGTATTTAGTGTTACTTAGTACGAGAGCGCGGGGCAGTTTGGAAGGAGCTGTCATTGAAGCTATATCTTGAAGGCAGCAGGTCGGGCGATCGTACAAATAGAGTCAAGTACAGGCTGTTTGTTTGTTGACATCTTCTCGGATAAGTGAGGTTAGGCATCTCTTTATTTTTGTCGTATCCGGCGGTGTTGTGTTTTATTTGAATACATTAATAGTGAAAGGTTTATCCTGTTCATTCAAGGTTAATGATTGTAGTACATGATAGACAATTAATTTGTGGAAGATAGCTCGTCCCTCCAATCAGATAACTTAACTGTAAAATAATTATTTCCAGTTCTATTTCTTTTTGTAAGAACAACTCCCATCTACGAACTGAATTATTCTGAATATTTATAATAGAATTCAACAACGTCTAGAACTTGTAAATACTGTTAAACAATAGGCGATCTATCTTTTGTAATAATATCATTTAAAAATAAAACTGTTATTGTTTTACTAAAGAACTTACCTTCTTTTATTTCTCTTTCACTTTACTTATAAATATTTTTGATAAACTGCCCGTCTCTCAGTAGTTTAGATAGTAGAAATTCTCTATAGTAATTTAAGTGTAAACTTTTAAGTAGACCAGCTATTATTATTTTTCACCTCTGCCTATCACCCAAAGATCCCTTTTTCCTCTCAAGTACATTCCCTCCCCCCTCCCACAAGCCAAGTGACCTTTACCCCTAACCCCCAAATTCTACCTATATTTTTAAGTTCACCCTCATCTAGTCCTGACAATATAAAAGTTAAATCATCAGTAGATGTTGTTAACAGAATGTATCTTGCTTCGTGTTGTTATTAAACGTTACTGCTTCTGCAGAGTTTCAGTACAACTTTTTCTGACAGGATTTGCTATTACAAGTTATTCTGAAATGCAATGTTTTAAGTTGCCATACAATTAGGCCCTAATATGCACCAAACACACTTAAATTTTGTGCCAGTTTCGGCTCCTTTTGAAACAGGAATATTAAATCATACTCAGAAAATAGTGTATTGCAGTATTTAAATTTCTTAGCTAATAGTTTCTAAATAAAACAGAACCAAACCTAACCTAACTTTACAGCTCCTAGCATCTTATATCTTATCGTAAGAAGCCTACTTGTTTCAAGATCCAAAAAGTCAAATACTCTACCTAAGTTAGGTATTGTTGTTGACCATTATAATCATGCTTGAAAGATTTCTGGAGAAAGAGGGATACCACAAAGTCGAGGTTTCCACGATTAATTTGGTCCACTCAAAATATTAGTTTACAGGTCTTTTGATGAATAGAGAGACAACTGGAGCAGAGAGCATAAACAATTACTCTGACCTATTTAGTTAATGTGTGAAAATTTTTTCACTAAAATGAAAAAAACATCGACATTTTAAGTTAACAAAGTTACTCCGGTTTATGGTATCATGTCAAAAATTTTGTAAAATACTTCAACTATCATATCTGTATGCTGATACTGAAATACAGACCAGTAATTCAGTACTGTAAAATAGGATGAATAGGGACTACATTTCACATCAAAAGTTCCAGTATGCGGTTTTAAAACCTGAGTTTATCCTTAAGAGGGCGTGACTAGAAATAAATTCCTAGCTGTCACCTTTTGCTTTAAAATGTTATGATTACTATAAAACTATTGTTTGTAAACTTGCCTACCTAAAAACAGAATTAGTACAGAAAGTGTAGCTTTAAATTTGTGTTTCTATTCACCCCAATGTTTCTAATCACCCCGTTTTACCGTACGTAATTCAACTCTAAAAGCATTAATCTATAACTGTAGGTTTCTTGAAGTCAATTTGCAAAAATTAAACTATAGCAATCCTAGACAATATTTTAGCTAATGTTTTAAACAAAATTGTTTCCAATGTTATGAACTTCTGAGGCACAATCTCTGACGTGGGAACCATGTGCAAGAGATCACGCGTAATGCATTAGTAATTCTGGATAAATATTTACTCATAAATTGGCAAATAACATTATCTAGGATTGTCATTGAGTATTTTATCCAAATTGGCTTTGAAAAAAGTATAGAAATCAATTGATGTTGTCAGTCTTTGTTTATCTACCACACAGTCTTAATGTTGGCAAGTTAATACTTTTACAAACAGTAAATGTATTGAAATATAATTTAATTTAAGATAAAGGTCTATGCTGGGAATCTGTTTCAAAAATTTTCCCTATTTGCCCCAACGTCCCTATTCACTTCATTTTACGGTAGCAATCTTGATGTATAAGAGGTTCAAGTGAATAAAATCACTCAATTCGGTCCAAATATTATGAGGTTCTTCGGCCAATACAGCACATGATCCGCAGAAGCAATGGCACTAGAGAAGTTTCTTACACTAAGCTGGGAGAAGTACATACCCTTCTTCTCAAGTCTTCACACAGAGTGGAACAGTGCATTTTGGGAAGCCCATTTTCTCTAAGCAATGTATATGATTCTCCTCCTGGACGTAGGGGTAACCGGTAATCCCTGCTTTTCCTTTATTGGGGGCTTACCAGCTGCCCCTACTGCAGCTTGACTTTGGGGATTACATATTCTCCCTGATGTAGTGTGGTTTCAGTCAGCGTATACCTAGGTCTTCAGCTATGGCATCTAGGAATTCAACATGGGATTATTTTAGTAAAATAAATCCAGAGAAAGTAAAATGTAACCTGTGTTTCGCAGTGTTGTCATTTAAAAGTTGTTCAACCTCTAGTTTAGTGAGACATTTGCGTTTCAAACACCCTGGTGTAAATTTCAGTGAAAGCCGTTCTAAGTGTGTTGTTGTGGATGACGAAGATGATAATGAAGCTTGTTCATCTGTAACAGAAGCTTGTTCATCTTTACCAGCAACTCATCAGGTATTTTCTTCTCAGATATCTGTAACCCAAGGTGAACATAGTGGAGAGCCCATCACCAGTACTTCTACCTCTTCAGCTGTCTTCTAGACAGACAAAAATAACAGGGTTTGCAGCTAGACCAATACCATTAAATAAATGCTCCAAAATAGATGAACAGATCTTAAGATTGGTTGTCAAGGAATATCTTCCTTTCAGTATCGTAGAGAGTGAAGAGTTCAAGAAAATGATATTTATGCTCAATGGTAGCTACGAAATTCCAGGCAGAAAAATGCTCTCTAACAGGTTACTCACACAGATGTTTGATAAGACATTAGAAGAAGTTAGGGCTAAAGTGCAGACTGCATCATATATCTGCCTGACTACTGATGGCTGGACGTCATTGAAGAATGAGAATTACATTGCTGTTACTGCTCACTTCATCGATGAACACTGTTGTCTCAAGTCATACTTACTGTCATGTCTTAAATTTAATGACAAGCATACAGCAGAAAACATTGCTAAAGAGTTGAAAAGTGTTACAGTGGCATGGAGAATTGAAAATAAAATTGTAGCATGTACTACATACTACGCTCCAAATATGGTGAAAGCTGTGATATTGTGCAATTGGTGGCATGTACCTTGTTTTGCGCATACTTTAAATTTGGCAGTGCAAACAAGTCTGGAGGCCATATCTGCAACTAGAACGAAGGTTAAATCAGTGGTGGAATTCTTTAAACGAAGTCCTTAAGCACTTGATAAACTGCATAGCATTCAGAAGCAGATGGATTCTCCTGTACTAACGCCAAAACAAGACTGCCCTACTCGATGGTATTCAACGTACGATATGTTTGAAAGATTTCTGAAAATCAAAGAGCCTTTACAGAGCACACTAGCATTCATCAACACTGATTAAGATCCAAAATTATCAGACGATGACTGGTACATTATTGAAAAATCATGTGAAGTACTGTCTGTTTTTGAACAGGTTACAAGAGAAATTAGCAGTGAAAAAAGTGCAACACTCAAAAATTTTGCTACTAAGTAAAGGCCTCCATAACCACTGTGTTAGGCACAGTGGATCTAATTGCAGCAATGAAACAGTCTCAACAATGATTTCAAAGCTCGAGGATGAAATTTCTAATCGTCTCATCAAGAAGCTTCCAGAAAAGTTTATTGTGTGGGAAGCAACACTGTTGGATCCTCGATTCAGAGAGCATGGATTCCCTACAGATGGACAAAGACTGAAGGAAATCAAAGAAACTGTTGTTTATACTTTATATGTGCACTACAATACATACAGCATTCCGTCAAGATCCCGTTGATACTTCTGAAGTACAAAAACCTGTTAACATAAGTGCATCAAGTTCCTGTGGAAGTATCATTTGGCAAGATTTTGACGAAGCTGTAGGAGAATTAGTTCAAACCCAGGCAAATAACCCACGTGCTGCAAGCATAGTTGAACTAGATAAGTATATGAAGATACCATTACTACACAGAACAGAGGACCCATTAGTGTGGTGGAGAGAAAATAGAGTGCTCTTCCCTTCCCTTTTTGAACTAATGAAACGCCGCCTTTGTATCATGGCCACATCTGTTCCACATGAACAGGTATTTTCAAAGCAAGGGCAAACCATTACAGACAGACGCACATGCCTGACAAGTGAAAAAGTTTCAAAAAATATGTTTATAAATTTTAATTTGAAATAGCTTCTAGAAAGAAATTCTGCCTATCACATGCTATTTTAGAACATGTACAGTTTGAACTCATTTAAAGTAATAGTATTTGATCACCATTGAATTAATACTTTTCACGAAGCCTAATTTTATATTGTGTATTCAAAACTTTAGTGGACATGAAGGACGACTCGAGAATATTGGTAGTATTCAATACTTGAGTGTAAACCTAATTTAATAAAAATGTTTAAATATCATAAATATAAAATGAAGTGTAGTGTACTGCTCATGTTGGTACCGAAATAGTTTCCAGAGAACATCTTCAGGTTGAGCAGTCAACAGTTGTGGTAAGTAGGAAACATGAAGTGTAGATATTCAACATTACTTATATAGATTTTTTTTTGTATTATAAGTGACTATGTAATGTATTGGTGAACTATAAATCCAGTAACTTTAAATCAAAATATCTGCAAGATGTAAATGTTGATATTAGGTAACTTTACATCAAGTATTGCTGATCATTCAGTTACATACAATTCTTGCACTTTTTTGTGCAAAAAAATGTTTATAATGTTGTATAAATTTGCTTCTGCAGGTCTGCGTAGAATAACTACAGAGAAATACTAACATGTAGTAAGCTTTTGGTAACCTGCTAAGTTTTTCTTACAATTTTTTAAAAAAATATTTATAGTCATTTTGGTATTTTTTTTTGGCAGAAGCCAAAGTAAATAGAGCTCGTAACAAAAACATGGAAATAGACCTTTGTAATGTAGTATAAAAGAGTACTAGCAATCTAAATGTTAAAAATAGCTGAACACTGTTCTCAACTAGAATGCACTTCATTATAGCTTTCTGATGTGACAGATTACTAAGCAAAAGGAAGCTGTTCACCAGTAACTTTGTCCTTTTCGAATAAATTCTGTGCTAGTAAAAAAAACTGTGAAAACAATGTCTTAAACTTTGTGCAGTTTGTGAATGTTACTTTGAAAATGTGTAATTTATTTGTGTAACAGATTCTGCTAAAACTGCAGAATACATAGGCCTATATTTCTTGTGTGAAAAAAATGTGACAACTTGAATTAATGATCAAATCATTGCAGTATGAAACTGATGCTTCACTAAATATGAAATGTATACAAACTATTCTTGGCAAATAAACCTAGAAGCCTACATTGATTCAAACATTAAAGGCTACTTACCTTGAATGTAGGTTATCGTAGTTCTTTTTTTAATTGTGGTAGGTAGTTGAAGCATTTTATTGTTAATAATCTTGCAGACCCAATTCATTGTGATTGCAAGGGAATGTTAACTGATAATACTTCTGTAGTTTTTGAAAACACATTTAGAATTTGTTTTATGGAAAGCAACTTTATTACAACTTTGTCTTACGCACACACCGTACAGTAAACATTCTAAATCAAAATCTTACTTTTAAGAATAGCATGTAATAACCTCTAATAAAATTGATAAAGTAAATGCAAAATGGCATTTTTAATACTTCGTGAGCAAGCTTAACACATCTGTACGTAGGAAGCGTAAACACCACAATGTCATCCAATATATTCAAAAAGTAAAGAGCAAAACACTAAAATTTTATTACAATGAAACCTCTATACTCGGTGCTTCGATTATCTGAAGTGTTTCACTGTGTTTCACAAACTAGTACATACAATTTAAGTGTTTCACGTGTGTTACCGTTTCACGAACTCTTATTAGAAATAAACAACTAGTGTTTCACTGTTTCGAAACACTGCTTCAAAACAAATAGCTGTGCCGTTTCAAATGTTTCAAAATGGTCAATTGTTTCAGTTTGCCCATCTTTAGTAAAAAGCGTTGAGGATTAAGAAATCTTTAAGGTGTTTTTGGAATATTTTTGTTTTAGCTACCAGTACTTTACAGGGTTTTCACCACTTAGCTTTCAAATGTTCTTTAATCTCATCAATACTATAAAAACAATTTTCATAAAATATATTTTTAACATTTGTTTTGAATAATTCTATGTTTGTTGTCTGAGACAATGCGGCTGGGACACTGCTGAAGAGTATTCTACCTATGTAATGACTGCTTTGTGCATATTGTGTTGTACTGTGTTGGGTGATACTAATTTTTTTTTTTGCATTTCTTGTATTATGGTTATGTATTTCAGTATTGGTTATGAACTGTTTCTGGTTTCTCTTCGTAAGAAGGAGAATCCCGTACTCATATTCACTAAACAAATTTCTACAGCTTGTTCAACTATTTGCATTTGATATTGTGGAGGTGCTGCTTCGCTCTGCCGTGTTGTATGTGTCGTCTGTAGAGTCATATATGTTTGTGTGTCGTTCCTTGGCACACTGTGACACGTGTAACGGGTTTACGTGCTTTGGGTTATTGTTGTTACTGTAAGATGTAGCTTGCAGGATGACGATACCAAAAGAAACACACCTATTTGTTTTACGACTATTTATTTGCAGCTGCGATTGTGATCCAGTGTCCATTGTCAACAACCAAAATAACAAGATTAACCGGTGACGTGACAGGAGATAGTTAGCACAAAAACAACTACTCCCGAGTGTCTGCCCAAGACAATAGAGACGCATGGTATTGCGGTTTACAAACTTAGTACTCGTAATTTGCTTCACTCATGAAGATGGCTATACTATTCTATATGGTGGCACGCCTGGAGCTACTGAGTACAAAAGAAAAAGGAAAATTTTAAACAAGATGAAATTTAATCAGAGCAATTTCGCCCCTGAGGCTTGACTTCCCCGCGCCAGCGCTCCCGTACACGTCCTCCCTGTCCCGCCATGACACTTCGACTGATATCTTCCTGGGCGGACACTCGGACTTACTCGGCCAAGCGACGGAGGGATACATCAGGATCCAACTTGCCTAAACAGCTGATTGACGTTTTTATAACCTAAAAATAGTACGTAACATAGATACTGATAAATTTACAAAGCATTTTATTCCATAATACCAACTAAATATTCATTAGTTTATTAATTGGGGATGTGCAGCGTCATCAATCCGTCGCGGATCACCACCTTCAGGGAGTTTTGCGCCCGACACTACCACCCACGTCGATCGAGAGACACCCGGCAGAGCTCATCGCATTCCAGCACGTCCCTGTACGTGCCTCCAGGCGAGTGAACTCTGACCTGCCTGCCAGATAAATCCGTCCAAAGCACAGGCTAGCTCAGAGCTTATTTGACATTTTAAAAGCCAGCACTTCTCTGTACGTGCTTCCAAGCAAAAGAACTACGACTAGCCTGCCACATAAATCCCATTCCTGGAGAAGCAAGCTAAGAGGCTACTTGAAATTTAAAAAATCCAAACTAGGCAAAATATAAGAAAAGTTTACTTAGAAAAGTTGCTTGAAATTAAAATAGCTTTAAAATGAGTCCAAACACGATATAAATCCGATAAAATTGACACGTAAAATTAAATACTTTTCTCTTGCTTTAAAGTTAAATTTAAAATTTAAAAGAAAATTTTAATGTAAATTTCTCTGCTCGCCTCCACAATTAATATGTTGGATCCCGCAGCATACATTCGTATCCCTGGTTATGTTGGCCTACTTAATTTGTTATAAACAACAGAGAGAAAAAATATTAATTAAGACAAATAAAAATTTTATTTTCTGTATGATAAGAGGCCAAGTAAGTGCTACATGCCAGTGCACGTCACAATATTATCCGTATCACTTTCTTTTGGAGGTTAAATATATGTACACAGGTTTTAGTATGGCCCCATATTTCTATTCCATATGTCATTATGGAGTGGAAGTATGCAAAATAGTCTGTTTTCATGGTATCTTTATGCATAGTGTCCTTTAGACATCAAAATATAATAAATAAATTAATAAATACTCACAATTGTGCTGCCACATGGTGGCGAGATCACACATTCCAATCTCTCTAGAGAACCCTCTTCAAGACATCTTTGAACCTACAAACTCCCCTCACCGTCACCAAGTCATCCTGAAAAACGTTCCACTCCCTTACTGACCTCACAAGCATAGACTGCCTACCCTGCTCCGTTCTCCTCCACACGCTCTGTTCAGCTGGCCTGCGGGAATTTTCAACCTTCACATGCACCTCACAGCCGCGGTAATTAGCCGCGTGAGACTTGCTGCAGAGAGTACACATAGGAGCAGAAGTCTTACACTTATTCGTGGCATGATTGTCGGCACACCAGCGACACACTGTCGTGGCCTTGCAAGCACCTGCTACATGCCCTAACCTCTGGCAGTTACTACATTGTAGTATGCCTTTAGGGTGATGGAAAGGCTCTATTTTTACACGCACGCACATACAGTACTGTACATGTAATATTGCGCGGCATTCATGGTTGACATCCACTTTGTACATTGACAGTACTTGCCTGCCTCTGTTCTGTACAGGCGTGACTTTCTGTACTGCCACGCCTTGCCTAGTGAGATCGGCTGCGATGATATCACTGTCAGTGCCTCTGGGGACTTTTTTCATTATGTACATGCCTGGGTTCTCCTGCATTCCTGGCAGGACAATAGAGGCTGTTGCTGTAAGACCGCGAAACAATTCAATCTGCTTTGAGCAGAATACTGCCTATGCTACTCTGCTCGCAGCCTTGCCCTATGTAGCAACGCTGTAGTGGCGTGCCTAAGAAATTCCTGTGCCATTATTGGCACCTTTTGCTTGCGCGGGCGTGAATAACTGTGCTCATGTAGCACAAATTCATCATTGCCTTCTGACAGAGGCATGGCTATCTCTGCTGCCAAGGGGGCAAAACTCGCATTTGCACTCGCCTCTTGGTGGCTCATTTCTAGTGCAAGGAGGGGACGTTATGTGTCCTTACTCCTTGCTGTCTGTGATCTGTGCTAGCCACAAGGGCTGCACTTGCCTACTGCGACGTCTTCAGCTCTTGAGGTTGGGCACCTACTAGTAAGCTAGAACATGCAGTGTAATAAAAACAGTTTGTGTCCAACACCCACTTCACCTTGCCTCTGCGATTTCGCTGTTAGTCGGGCTGGGGATCCATGGGCCGACTGAACTGACTAAATTCGTAAGCTAATCTCTATAAATAAGCTAGGCCTAAGAGGGTTTGGACATTCACTTTTTTTTTCTGCTCGCTATTTGAGATTGCAGCAAGTGAGAGAAGTCTTCCCGCCTGGTGCCTAGTGCGCGGAGCTCAGAGAGGTGCGTCCGCACAGGTCTGCTGTCAGCTGGGAAGTCAATTTATTAATGTTTTCTGCTTTCTATCTTTTAGATACGACTGTAGCAATTTGAGTGGCACCCCTCGAACTCCATAATATTCAAGTTTTTCTGTTAGTATAACATGAACAACAGAGTCGAAGGCCTTCGAGAGGTCACAGAATATTCCCAACACTTGTTCTCTTTTGTCTAGTTTTTCATGTATATGTTTAACAAGATCAAAAGTGGCTAGGGTTGTTAACTTTTTTTTTTTTTTTAAAGCTGTACTGCTCCTGACACAGAACTTCATTTTGACTGAAGAATCTAGGAAGTCTGTTGTATATAACCTTTTCTAGAACCTTTGAGAAAGCAGGCTGCAAACTAATAGGCCTATAATTTTGTTGTTTGGTTCTATCATCCTTTTTGAATAATGGAATGACTTTGGTAATTTTCATTCTTTAGGGAATGTGCCAGTGCTTAATGATTCATTTACAATGTGGGTAAGGATAGGCAACAAAGGTTTATGACACTAATGAAATTACAGATATTTACTTAATTTTTTTTTCAATTGATTATTTTTGATAATTATTTCTTGTATTTTTTAAAATTATTTTATTTGATGGACGTTTTTAATTTGATGATTGATATTAAATTTAGTTTAAAGTAATATTTAATTGTCATAATTTCTATCTTTTGAATAATTTACGTATAATTCCAAAATAGTCCTCCGAAGATGTGCTCTTGGTTTGGGCAGTTATTTTACTTATTTCTTGTTCATCTGTGGGATAAAAATAGATTGACTTAGTTACCTTTTTTACTGGACATGGTAGGCCCTTATAGTTTAAATTTAAATTCAAAATTTCTGCTTCTGGTTTTGCTGCATTCAGAAAGTAGTCGTTTAATACATTTGCTGCTGCACTATTTGTGTGTTTTTATCTACTTGTATTACATTTTATTAATTTTTTGAACACTATCTTTACCAGATTCTTTCTTTACTATTTTCCACATTGTTTTGGTTTTATTGGCTGCTTTTTTAATAATACAGGGTGTCCATAAAGTCTTTCCCTCATTACAAAAATTCATAACTAGAAAACTACAAATGCTAGCAAACTGCGGTTTGGACGAACATTATGTGCAACTCATAAAGTTTTTTTTGCCATATTAGGCAACTTCTACATGTGCACCGTTGGTGGCCCGTAGAACATCAAGGCGATATTCAATTTCTTGCCACGTTT